>VXBQ01004091.1:443772-466903 GCA_013400175.1 Phainopepla nitens | reverse complement strand
AGAGGAGAGGAGAGGAGAGGAGAGGAGAGGAGAGGAGAGTTTCACAGCTCTTGATATATTGAAGTGCTTGTTTTGACCCAAATTACCTGTTCCTTGGGCAATGTGCAAATTTGAGTCTCTATGGGAACTTCACGGTGTCTGCATCTATTTCTAATGGATACAATTTCAAGGGATGATGATCTATTCCATAAGAATAAGGAATCCTTCTCTCCTGTCGACATCTAGTATCTGGCTTATGGACCACAACAGACTGAACTCTCTCTCTAGTATCATAAACTTATCTGTGAACCACTGTCTTAGCGGGAGAAAAAATCCTCTTGGAAGAAAATACTAATTATCTAATGAACTGGTTGAGTAAATTCTTCTAATGACTAAGAGAAATGTGACATACAAAAATAAATAGGTTTCTTAATTTGCATGCTTGTTTTCGACATTATCTTGGTGAAATATTTGGTACTTGCCTGAGGCTGCAAGGATATATCCAGTCCTCTCAGTATTATTTTTGATACTCCTTAAACAATTAGCAGAGAGACAATGTCTCTAGAGGTCTGCTGAGTCTTCAAATTCACTTGCCATCAGTGTCTCCATCTCTCCACTTACATTTCACAGAATTTAAACACCATGGTAATGATCTAGTTTGCTTAAATTGTGTATCTCCTTCTCCCACTAAAAGAAAGAGCAGGTGTCTCTTGATCCAGACTGGGGAGTAGTGGTGCAGGATTTTATGTATTTTTCTAGTGGTTATGGTACTTTTTCAAGAAGATAAAGACTGAAGTTCAAGGTTTTTTCTCATCATGGACCTAGATGGGAACAATCTCTGCTTCGGTCCTGCATCTGGATTGCTCCGCATTCGGAAAGGTAGGAGCTATGGGATCAGACACGAGAGATCCAAAGCTAAGCTCTGCCCTGCACGACAAATGACAAAGCCCTTTCAGATGGGAAGACCCAGCAAAGAGTTTCCCAATAACTCTCTAAACTGGATATATATTTTATACCAAACTTCTATGGGACAGAAAAAATAGATGAGGTCACACACATGAAAAAGAATCCCAGATCTATTCTCTACTCCTCCTTCTATACTCTGACATTCTTTTTTTTCTGCAGCTATCACAACCTCTGGTAGTGCTGAGATTACAAGCAGGTATCCTAATGTACTAAATAAAAGGCAGATTCTTCTTCACAGGCTGTGTCAGACAATTTGTCTTATAAAACTTTTTCCAGAGTCTATTATTCAGCTGCTTAAAGCTACTGTATGGACTATCTGCTAGGAGGTTGCTGAAAAATGGGCACTAGACTGCAAACAAATATTGAATAAAGCTGAGCTATTTTACATAGCTCAGCAATAATTTCCATATGATTTCTTATCTCTACAACCTTCTGCACAGGTGTTTAACAAATTCTTTTCCCACTGCATTTGCCTGATTAGAACTTGCTGGGACTCTACTGACAAAGTTCATTTGCAGTACAAAACAATGAGTTTAACAGCACACATCAGTTTCAACAAACACACTTTGACTGAAGTTATTTGGTTTTTGTGCTTCTAGGAAAACCAGATTTCAAAAGTTGAAGAGTCTGGATCCAATGTTTCATCTGAGACAAAGCCTTTCAGGCACCTGTCTTGGAGCACTTGGTTCCACCCATTCTGGGAGGCAGAGCACTAACAGAGGTCCCGAGACATTAGGTGTGAGCAAAGATGGTTTCTACCATCAAGAAATCTGTACAGTCACCCAAAGTGTTCATACTCTTTCACCTGCTAATACAGTACTACTGGACTGTTGGCAGGAAAGCAGCCAAAATATAATGACCTTCTACTCTGCTGCCAAGGCTGAGCCTCTCAGAGTGCAACAGTCATTGCTGCACACAGGAGTGTAATAATCACAGGCATCCCACAAGCAGCAACATTTTCTGTTTACATGAACTGCTCTCAAGCTTGAAAGAATGTCAGTAGGGTCAATAATATGGAGGACAGATGGCCTATGGCTAATTTGTACAATAATCATCTGATAATATATAATTTGGGTAATCCAATAAAGTAATTGTCTCATACTAGAGGTTAATAATCTCTAAAACTCAATTTATTTCTCTAGAAAATTCATCTAATTATGAACCTTCTAGGACATAAGCATTTAGGATTTCAATGCATTTGGACTTTATGCCTGGATAGCCCGTAAGACTGCAGCATCTCTTAAGTAATCCTGATTTACTTCTCTCTTGATTTCCAATTACCTTTCTTCCTCAGAGGTAGCCATAGTCCCACTGGTGTATTTTAGGGTCTTGTATTTCAGGTGAATGGAGCAACTGCTGTGCTGTGTCTTTAAGAAGTGCAGGAAAAGAGGACAAAAACAGGAGTGGATTTGCACTCTGTGAGAAGAGACTCAAATAAATTGCACTCTGCTATCAATGGGTGAGCTAAAAACTTATGGGTAAGATCAGAGAAAAGACTAACACAGACATCTGCTATAGACCATCCCATAGAGAAAAGGTGGTGGGCAAGCCTTCTTTAAACAGTCTGAGGAAGCATCAGGATCGTGGTCCCTGGTTCTCACAAGGACTTTTAATCATCCCTTGGGACAGTTGGAAAGGTAACTTGCAACACTTCAAACAACTCAAGAGGTTTCTGGAGTGCTTTGAGGTCAAAAATCAATTTTTTTGGAAGCAGACCTTGGGCTGACCAGATAGGGAAAATGCTCTGCTGGATATTCTACTCATAAATAACAGACTCATAAATAAGTAGAGCCTGTGGCTGCACTGACTGCAGCAACCCTGAAATGGGGGTTGTAGAGTCTGAGAAAAGAGAAGAAGGCAAGTAGCAGAATAAAGACTTAGATTCTATGACATTAAAATATATTCTAAAGAATTAGATTTCCAGAGAGACAGCTTCAAGAAATGAGATGAGATCTCATTGCAGTCCACCCTGAAGAGCAAAAGTATCAAAAGGTTAACTAATATTCAGGAGCAACTTCCTCAGTGATGTTTGGTCTAGACTATCAGGTGGAAAGCCAAGAAAATTCTGCAGAAAAATAGCATGTATGAAAAGAAATATATTCTGACTGAGGTAAAATGTAAAAAAAAGAAGAAATACCCAAAAAGTGGAAACAGGGATAGGCTACCAAGGAGGAATAAGAGCTGTTGCTCAAACACAAAGTGCAGGAGTTAGAAAAGCTAAGGCTGGATAAGAAGATGTGGATGTGAAGGGTTGAAAATATGACTTTACTGCTGAGTGGGGTAGGGTATGAAAAAGGACTTGACAAAGGCTTAGCTAATCCATTCCTTGATGTTTACTGGCAAGGCCAGCTCTCAAGATTCCTGTATCTTCCTGTTTAGTGGCAGAATTTGGTGAAAGCAGTAGGTGTAGGGAAAACCAAGCTGGGGTCCACTTCAGCCCTCTGGACATAGAGAAATCCATGGGCCAAGGCAGTGTCTTGAGGATGCCAAGGAAGTTGGTTGACATCACTGTAAGAGCACTATCAACTCTGAAAGGTGACAGTTAGAGGCAGCTCCCAGAGGACAAAAGCAAATATTAGCCCATATTCAAAAAGAAGTAGAGGGAGGCTCAAGAAGACCACAGTCTAGTCTGTGTCACCTCATCTCCAGGAAGGCTATGCAAGAAACCCTCCTGGAAGACACTTCCAAGCACATATGTTTGCAAACAACCAATACAAATTTGCTGAGGACCTGAACAAACTGCTTTCTGTGACTGTTCCTGTGGATAAGGCAGAGCACAGTGCTTTTTCTTCCATCACTTATCACATTGTTTTCTGTAGAGGCTTTGTAACTCAGTTGTAGAGACACGGATGGTTAAAAACTGTATGGGCCTTTAGACTCAAAGCTAGTGAACAAAAAAAAGCCCAAGCAAACAGTCTGTAGGAGTGATGCAGTTGAGGTTGTGGCAAGGACTGATGTCAATAATTTCCATCAGTGACATGGATAATGGACTATATAAACTGGAATTTAATGCTACCAAGACACCAAACAGGAGAAGGGCAGAGCTGCTGCTCAGAGGTACTCCGGCAGGTGAAAGGAATAGGCCAATGAAACCCACATAAGGTCCAACAGAGTGATAGGAGGCAAAAGCACAGGCTTTTACTCATACCAAGTCATGAGTTGACAACCTAGAGACTCCATCTGCAGAAGAGGGACTGGATGTCCTGATGGAACAGGAACAAAGACAGTGCTGTAGCCTTGCAGTTGATGCAAGTTAACTGCACTGGCAGGAGTGTGGCCAGCAGAAAATTCAAAGTGATCTTTACCCTTCTACATGGCGTAATAGTGCCCTATCTGCAGGACTGTGTCAGCTTGTGGAGCCACTAGTAATAGGAATCTTAACAAACTAAAGAGAATGCAGAGGGGGAGTAAGAGGGTTAAAGGGCTGGAGGAAGCAAAAGGCTGAGAGTACTAGGTTTCTTCAGGCTGAGTGGTGGATCTCATAGCTTCTGCTATGAGAACATAACAAGGGGGTTATAGAGAAGATGAGGGCACAGGTGCATTGCAAAATGACAATTGACAGGCGCCCAGTTGCAGCAAGAGAAATTCTTGGATATGTGAGGTGAGGGGGAAGAAATTAACAGGCTACTCATGTCTATTGCAGAATCTTCTTTCTTCAAGATTTTCTCTTACAGCAGGAGAAACTGAGCAACCAGTCCAGACTTGGAATATGGCTCAGATGTGAGCAGAAGGTAGGACTAGAAAGCCTTCAGAAGTGCCATCCGGCCTGAAGGACTTCAGAAATTCCAGACTATCCAATACTGTCTATGTATTGAATGTTTGGATGGCTTAACAATGCAAAAGGAAAAATTGTTATTTTATTCTGGCCTATTGTGAGTGCTTATAATTTTAAGATATTTATAATTTATCTAGAGTGGCACAGAAGTATTTGTTTTTATGCAATAATAAGATAAATTTACTTTTTTTTCTTAATGTAAACAAATTCAAACAAGGTGGCGCACAGGAAATATTCTTTTTACTGGATGTTACTTTTATTTGGTACTGGACTTTCCCCTCTGAGAGAAGTTTAAATCCCTTGACATTTAGCTCAGTTTCCTCTTTGCTTTACACCTGTGTAACAACATTTCCCTGAAGCCACAGACCTATTATAAGAATGAACATGTCAATTTCTTAATTACACCCACGGAGCAATGATATCTTGACAGCTTCTTTCTTTCTTTGTCCCTGAACATATCTTGAGATCACCTCAAGGTTACCAGTGCAGTAGCAGTGGCTGAATAAGGAAAAGTCCTGCACCATTCAGGTGTCCAGAGTTCAAAGGGTGTTAGCTGAATTGGTGACTTCTAAATCTATTTAGGTTTCAAAGTCCTGGTTGTTTGGTAAATGTACTATTTCTTCAGATGACTGAGTCACCTGAACTGACATACTCAATGTGATTGGCAATAAAGATCCATCCAGGAGGACACACATGGTATTCTTTGGTCTTTTTTGCTCACCTAGCACTGGCTAGTGCTTGTATAATGGCCAGTATAAGTTGCTCATCATTCAGCTGCCTTTTGGGCCAGGGGCAGTTATTTAGGTATTTTTTAGCAGTTGTATTTCTTAGGCTGAGGTTCCAGTACTTCTTCTAAACAAAAATGAGGTTTGCACAGTAGGTCTGTACTGTCACATGAATTTTTTTTTCCTAAATGTTCAGCAGCTACAGCTTTTTCTTACAGTTGTTATAAGAGGCAAAAGCCCGAGTGGGTGGGTGTAATAAAGCAAACAAAACCAAATCACTTAGAGCTGCAAAACTGAAATTCAGCAAAAGAGAGACAAAACCACAATATGACCATATGGAAACTCTACAAGGTTGAAAATGTTTGTTTCTTTAATTTTGAGAGGTAAAAGGCAAAGATTTGTAAAAAAACTTGATGAGAATATAAAATAACCAGCAAAGTAAAGCACTGTAATAATTCTATATACACTTCATAAAAAAAGAACCCTTCCTGAAAATATTAGCACTTGAAAAACATATTGTTTGTGGAAAATTTAGCAAACACCATCAAGTTACTTACATATAATGCTGCTCTTAGGTTGAAATACATAAAACCCAATGAATGGATTGAACCTATACCATACACCCAAATTTATCTCTTAAATTAGTTAGATTATCATAACACCCTATAAGAGGCTGTAAAAGTCTACCAGCATAGGCAGATTCTCTGGCATTCTTTAAAAGTGGAGCTCTTTCACCCACAAATTTAACTGACCTTCTTGCCCCCTGCCTTTCAGAAACTACAGCTACAAATGCCATCTGTATTAGCAATATAGTGCACTGAATGACAGTTTGATCCTTTATCTGAGCTATTAGAACAAAGAATATGTGGTTATTAAAATTATGACTGACTTTAGGGGTCAGTAATACTTGACATTTATGTGAGACTTCTTCTCAAAGAGCAGAAATAAACTCCATAGGCAAATGCCAAATACAAGCTCACCCTCCACTGGTCATGGCTAATAACCTGCCCGTCACAGCAGAGGACAAAAGGTGGCTGTACAATAGAGCAGCCAGTCACCAGAGATTTCCCAGGAAGCTTCACACAGCAGTACTAGGCAGATTGTGAGAAAGAGAGCTGATGTTACATTCCAGTACATATTAACAAGCTGTTGGGCCCAAAGTGCTGTCCTGACTCCGTTTGACAAACACATCTCCTGTTGAATTCAGCAGAAGCTCAGCAGGGGCCAGTCTGTGGCTCAAACAGGAGGACTAGACAGCAGGACAGCTATTTAAAAGTGACCACACTTAACCACTTTGCTGTAGTCTTCCTATTTAGCCTTCATCATTTTGGAGTTCACAAGGTCATTTCACTAATTATAGTGCCAATCCATTTATCCCTGAAACATTTGTAGACTGAGATGCCCTTTCAGATACAAGTATTATGGTTAAAATTGCAGTAGATTTGATGATTGCAAGTAAGTTGAGAGGAAATCAAGCAGTGACAGAGATTCCTGTTTGTTTCTTTATTCGCTTACACTAAATTGTTTCTATTACACAATGTGGAAAAAAAAGATTTCCAAATATTTCCATTCTGCAGTCTGTTTTTCTACAGCTGTAAATATCGAAGGACATATGCATAGTAGCATCTATAATGTGGGGTAATACTCCCTGTCAGCTGGTATAGAGTCTAATTTTCTAGCTATACTGATTGATCCAATAAAGGAATCTACCTCCATCTACAAAATTTGTCGCAAGAAATTTACCAATGAGGATTAGATTTTCTTCTAATAACCTCCAACCCAAAATCTCGCATGTGATTTCTCAGCAGGAGAGGTAAAAAATAGACTTGACTTCCTTTCTTTTCATTTTGCTTCTGGGCTAAGACATGCTACTGATTGCTTTAGTTTTATCCTAGGGTCACCCTTTGTGTTTCACCAGGAATGCCCTAGGATACCCAGTTCCTGCTGGAAAAGTCTGTCAGATCAGCCTCTCCTCCCTGCAACACTTCACCTCTAACATCGGGCACCAACGTTCAGCTGGGACAAAAAGTACTTTCCACATCATGTTTGCCACAGCTCTGCCTCAGACTTGTGCGAGAGTAAATAAATAACATGCATCTACCACAATCAAAGACAGAAGCAATTGTGTGTTCAGGAACAATAAAAAATAAAAAACTCCTTGAGAGAATACAAATAGGATCTAAAAAGATAAAAAGCTGACAGTCCTCAGGGCCTCCACATTGCTAGGGCAGTTGCATGGTACAGTAGAGGTGATAAAGCTCTCTTCTCTGGCCTGAAAGAGATTTGAAAGTCTCAAAATCAACTACAAACAGAATCAGAAAATATGGTGTGTGGAAAGAAGAATTTATTAAGTTCCCCAAAAGAAAACTCTTGGATAGGCCACTGAAAACAGGAGCGTGCAATACTGAGTGGCTAGGAGGAAAGTATTTTGTTTACCCATATTAAAAAAACAAACAAATATCTAAGCCTATCCATGCCTCAGCCACACCATGTCAGGCTGGTTTCATTTTCTGCCTCCAACCACCAGCAGCCAGTAGTGCAAAGCTCCTCTCTTGACCACTGTCCTTTTTCCATTGTTGTTCCCTCAGGTTCAGATAACCGTCTATTTTTGGAAAAGCCAGACCAAGGATTAAAAGTCTTTGTAAAGGGTAGCTGGTGATAAGTTGTACACTTCTAATGCAGGACTTTGTTCAAGCAACAAAACATTTAACTCCCTCTTGCCTCATGTGCGTGGCTGTGTGTGGAAGAATCCCTAAATTTAAATAAAAAATGAAAGGATAACCATTACATTAAGAGTACCTAATATACTCTATGCCTTTATCATAAAAGTGTGTTTTCCAAGTGGTGAGGTTTCTTCAGTTAATTTAATTGGTATTAAGAGTGTTCAAAGGAAGTATTAACATGATAGTGAAAATGGGGCAATATCAGATTTAACACCAAAATTTTTAAATACAAGGATTTATAGTCTAAAGTTTTAAATAACTGGACTTATAAGAGACTGCTCAAAGCTATAATTGAAAACTTTTGGAAATATTCATTATATGACCCATAACAATAATGGTAAGACTTGTAAAAGTTATAAGAGCTGTCAGCTTGGCACATAAAAGTCAAGAAAATGTCACAGATACATCTCTTCTGTGTATAATACTATCGGCAAATTGAATTTAGGAATTTATAGGAATGCACTAGGAATTTGATGATTTGTTTTACCTATCTCTAGAAATGTCATTCATGTACAGTGTCAGCAGCTACTAAAATGGAAATTATTAAAGAGAGAAAAAGCTACAGAACAGCTGAAACTGTCACCTCTCTATCTCTTTTTCAGACCTTCAGTTTAGAAGGTCTGGCTTTCATCCTGTCTTTCCTCATTGCTTTATACAAGGCTATGTTCAAACTGGGAAAATTAGAAATCATCTCTAAGTCAAACAGCGTCTGAAATCTTTCCACAAATTGGTTCTCATTCTTCAACCTAAATTTCATGGCCCACAGAATAACAGTATCATCCTCGCACAAGTGATCAAAAGTTAGGAGGAGTTCATCCAGGAATGGATGGTGGTAAACTACATCAGCAGCCATAATGTAGTCAAAGTGACAGGAAGACCTAGGAAAGTTCTTTTCCAGATCAATTCCCCAAGACAACTCCTTAACACAAGGCTGGTGCTTGCATTTCTGCTTTGTATTTTGGAGAACGTTGTACTGAAGGTTTCCCAGTAGTTCTGGCAAATCTGTGGCAGTTACAAAGGCACCTGTGACACAGAGAAAACAAACATAATATTTGAATATACATCAAGACTTGAGTAAAAGCCCATTCATAAAAGCCAGTGCACAAGGAACTGGTTTTATCAGGTAATTGTCACTGAGGGCAGTAAAAAAAATGTAGATGCTCCCAATAACTCTTAGACATTGTGCTTAAAATAAATATTTGCTTCCTCTTGTAGTTCTACTCCAAAGATTGCCGTCTAAATGCCATTGGTGGGGAGAAATCAGATACTTACTGTATCTTGATATCACGTTGTTTAAAAGTACAGTTGCTGACCAAGGATTGATGAGATTTAAGCGCTACCTCAGGTTCTTCCCTTCTCACACAAGAAGCAGCTTTCTTAGACTACCAAATTATAAAGTTCTGTTAAAATGTAGAACCCACTGACCTGGATTACTCTTGAAGATGAATAGGGTGCCATGAGAGAAAACACAACAATGTCTGTAGCAGAAAGATCAAGTTGCTGAAGGAAAATACTGAAACACAAATGGATAGAAGGTGACCTGGCATCCAAGAGCTGTTTGGTAAAAGGAAGGGGATGCACTGGTCATACCTACATCTGGCTCAATCTATTTGTCACTGACATCCTGTGAAGCCACTAATTTCTTATTTTGAGCCCCAGTTTAACACAGTTAATGACAACATATCTACTGGGACTTCCTTTATTGTATCAATACACTCCCAGAAAAAAAAAACACCAAAGCACATTTCCAAACAAGCCTTTTAGAATTTACTGTTTCTTGCTCTTGGAAGGTTTCAAACAGTCTCCTAGAAGAACCAAGCCACATCCTTTGTCCTCCACTATTCATCTGTGACGTGTTTCCAAGAGAATAAGAGAAATATCACATACTCACCCAGCAAACTGGCTACTATGGAGACCAAGCCAGTTCCAGCTCCAATTTCAATCACATTTTTGTCAACCAAATTGCATTGTTTAGAATTAGTTTCCAAAAAATAACACAGAACAAGAGCCTGTAGAGGAGGGAATCCATGAACATATTGAACAAATTAAAGAAATAAATCCCTTTACTAAATATGAATTGTCATTTAAAAGCATGCAAAAAAAAAATATTGTCTGTTCAAATGACCAAGATTCATTCAAGCACTATCCCTAGAGAACCACAGCTCACTATGATCTTTGGGCTGTGTAGGTCACAAAATAAATGCTACAACATGCCTCCATATGGGTCTGTGAATTATTACAGCCAGAAGGAGCAACTGCAATTAGATAATCTGTCACAACCCATGACATGAGTTGTAAAATCCCAGTCACCAATTCCTGCTTATAACTGGACTTACTTTTAGTTAGGATAAAATGTGTCCTTCACAAAAAAATCTTGATATAAGGACTGCTTGTGAGAGAAAATCCACAACAGCCCTTGTTAAGTCCTTCAAGTAGTCAATTATTTCTGATAATAATTAATTATTGTTACGGTTCAAAAGGGAGAAATAGATTTACCCCCTTTTCTTCTAGTTCAGCTTGTTTGCAGTTTCTATCTGCTTACCTTGTTAAATTTAGCAAACTTTCGTAGTAAATATACCGCCAAGAGCATCTACAACAGACTCCTTGCACATGTATATATAAACTGATTAAGAATCAGTTAAAGTGATTTAAAATCTTCAGCTTTTCACAGTCTCACTGTCTCACACTGACCAGTGAGTTTTAGTTCACTGGTAAAATAGAAATTGCTAATTTTATTTCTCTCATAAAGATAATTTCCATATTTTTATCAGACCTTGATAGCTATATAGTCTCCATTGAGAAAGAGGATGATTGCCACATCCTCTCACAATACAGATGACCATTTGGAAAGGCAATTATTAGTGGCTTACTCTGGCACAGCAAAATTAGTTTTGTTTTTACCTAATTAAAAATGAGAAGGAAAGGAACATGAGGACTACTGACCCAATGTTAACATGCTAGAAATTCAAAAAAATGGTTTGTTTTCTATGTCTTAATTCAGAGCACAGAAGAGAAAGTAATGTGAACTTACATATATCACTTAATCAACAGCACTTTGATATAAAAATCAGTCAGTGAGAACTAGGAATAATTAAAGTCATGTTCCTAAAGACTGGGTCTGATATTTGACATTATATTTGACCTTATATTAGGATTTTCTCCTAGTTACATTAATTCCTATAATCCCTTCACTCAGGGTTTTGTCATACTCTGTTGTAGAAATTGGCTGGCATTATCAAAGTTTTTGAGTGTTAAATCAGGGAAACTTTGAAATCTGCATTCCTCTCCATAAAAACATGCAGAAACTTTACTTTCCTTAAAGTTTCTGCACTCTCAACAAATTTGGCTGACATTTTTCAGATTTCAAGTACAGCTAGATGGAAGTGGAAGGGAGAACATTAAGAGACAGAGATCAAAGAGTTGTCTTCCTTCCATAACAAAACTGGCTAAGCCTTTCCAGATTAAAAAAAAAAAAATGTTTTTCAGTGAGGTCCATGATTTTGTGCAAATAATTGGTAGTCAGCCAAACTTTCCATGAAAGCATGCGCTGAGGTCACTAAAACATATAGTACAGACGACTGGTCCAGGTCTCCTAAAACCAGGAATTTCATTTGGACTTCAAAATAGGAGAGTAGGACAACTATCCTCAGCTGAACTATGGTCATAATTCTAAAAAACAGTATGATCTTAGGAGGCTGAGGCAGTTGGGAAAGAATTGGAGCATCCTGAGTCACTCCAATAGGGACACAAATTTCATCATGCATCATGGCAGCTCCCTGGCGATTTCTTTCGGTCTTAATTATTTCAAAACAGTAAGTTTGCTGCATTGTACAGATTCAAAACTTGAAGAAGAGTCTTTGTATGATGAATGTGTTGATGGTTCTTATATCAAGAACCAAGGACAATGGTTCTCTCCAGCTAGAGAGAACAGGTAATCATCAACTGTTTAAGAAACTGAAAGCTCCAGCTGAACATTTTCCCATGTCTGTGTATTAACAAGGTAAATTTGTTCCTTACATGAGTAGGTTGGATAGCTTCTATAAGTGCTAACACCTTGTGAGCTCATGTCACAGTTGTTTCCGCAACCTGGATCTGCCTGCTACACAGCCATCTGTATTCATAAAATGTACAGAAATGCAACCATCATAAAACTGCCATTTTCTTTCAAAATATGCTATCAATTGGCTAATAGGGTTAAAAGTTACTGGCAAGCGAGGAGGGGACACAAAATCATACACCTTGTGTGATTAGGGCACACACAAGAAATACCAAGTAAGATTTTGAGAAACATGAATCCATACAAAATCAGGTTAAATCCAGGTTTGGGATTTGCAGAACAGAGGCAGAGAAGCACAGAATTATTTCCTTGGGTTTATAACATATAAAAAAAGTGTATTTACTATACAAAGGAAATTTTAAAATGCTAGATAGCCCCAAAAATGAAAAGTAACAAGACTACAAAAATATTGTACCGATGGCCAGACAACTGCCCCATAGCAATCAGTGGCTTCTGTAATTCTTATCTCATGACCAGCAAAGTGAAAGCCTTCCCAGGCCTTATAAGCGATGAGATCAGGAAAAAAACGCCGCCCCATGATTTCTGCAACTATCTGTTCATCTTCTTTTTCCTCTGGAAGCAAAAGTATAAAATGTCAAAAAGGCTGAGTGGACTGATAATGAAGCTATCAATTCATATTGAAAAGCTGATTTGGAAGTAAGAATATAGATTACATCTGTGAATAAAATAACATTTCACCATTAATGGTTAGCATGGTACACAGCAATTCTGAATTCTAATTGAAATTTTCAGTGTGACTAAATAACTTCTTTCATGTTTTGCTGAAGCAGTCAAGTTCTTAAAAATTAAAGACAATTAATGTTAGCATACATTGCTTTCCATTTCAGCAACTCAAAGGAAGTTTTTAAACTTCTTTTTCCATTCAAGATCAGCTGCCCTAGTATAGACATTCACAGTCTTATGCACCTGGATTTTTCATTATTCTCCATATCCTTTTACTGTTCACTTTCCCCATATTATGGTTCTTTTTGACAGTAAACAAAAGGAGCCAGAATATCATTTATAAGTCTGTCACAAAACTTGTGAAACAGATCCTAGCAACACAAATTATGACAGACAGGAGTGAAAGCACTGGTGTTGTCAGGAAAGCTTATCCACCCACCCCAACAGAGCCCTGTCAGAGGGATTCTTTCCAGCTGGCTTGATATCCTGAATACCATTCCTGTTGCTAAGCAAAGAATATTTATGATACCTAACAAAATCCTGGATAACTGTTCTAACAGAAGAGGATTCATTCCTTTTTAGTGGAATACCAAGCTAGTTTCAGTTTTGCCATCATCACACAAAACTGCACCACAATGTCACAAAAAAAAATATGTAAGGGAAGCTGTCTAGAGCATTTTCTTAGCAAAGTCTAGATTCGTTCCAAGTTTTCACAGGAATTTTGCTTGCATTGCCAACTATGATTTGTTGGCAAACCAGTGAAAGAAAAACATGTTTACAAGCTACACCTTCTAGAAAGCATGCTAGAAATTTAGATAACTCAGTTACCACCTTGTCCAAAGCAGAGTTCTGCATCAAGCCTGCAGCTCCCATCAAAATCACAGATATTAATTTTGGCATCTACTGGCTGTTGAAAATGAAACCATTTCTGCTTTCATCAACATAAAATATTTTGCTCTCCTGAAGATTCTTCACATTCTCTTTGAATCATTGCAGTCACAGGACATAACGACCCCAATTATTGTCATTTCTTTTGCCGTATGCCTCAGTACTTTTACTGTGATAACTTATGGACAAAGTCTCTGTTCCTTCCATGTGATACAAGGCCCAAGGAACAAAAGCAGGGGTGAACATGGAAAAAGATGATACCAAACAAAAAGACATCAGGAAGCTGCTCAGGCTCATTAGACAGTGCTTTAAGTTTGTAACTCAAATTTTAGCATCACAGGAAACCAGAGATTAGCAGCAAACAAAGAAGAAAAACCAAAAAAAATTTATTTTGATATGTTGACACTAAGACACAAAAACCCAACAAAAACTGACTAACGAATGACAGTACTTGTAGAATTTATTGTGTCAGGGAGAACCCTAATCATAGGATACAGTAAAATTAAAAATAATACCATGCATATACTACTAGAAAAACAAAGTTTTTATAAATTTTATAAATGCAACTAAAATAAAATGCTCAACTTTGAAATGACGGTATTTTAAGATGTAGGGAAACAAGCAGTATGTGTCAGTCTCTTCAAGCCTCTAATGTTAAGCTGGGAAAAAATACATGCATCACTGTGCCTGTAATCAGGGTGCTCTTGACAAACATGAGCAAAGTGCCAGGGAAATGCTGCTTCAGGACAAAATTAATCTTTCTCTTATGAAAGAAATAATAAAAAGCTGTCTTATTACACATATCATAAGTGTATTTAATAGATCATCCTGTTTCCAAGCATACCAGATATAGCCTGCTTTTAATCTTCTCCGATTGCTTAGAGCAGTCTGATCTTGTTCTGTGATCATTACTAGCTGTGGAAGTAAAAGCTATTCTTTCTATTACCTTTCAATTACAACCATTTTTCTTGATTTTCCTCCCTTGACATCTGTTTTGGGTACAATTTTGTTGAGAAGCTGGCAACTTATTAGATCTTAACTTATAAAGCTCCTGTGAGAAGATCTATAAAACTTCAGCAGTATTGAGTGCTGCCCTTCTAGCGCTCAGTAAATATTTCCCACCTATTCCCTACAGGGTTAGCAAACTTTCTACTTCAGGTTTGCATAGCATCTAGACTAACAGAGTTTGTAAGCCACTGCTCTCTTCCTGAGCACTGTCTGTACCCCTGAAAGAAGAATCCCAAATCTGCTGGTCAATAACACCACTTGAATTTTTGCTCATCCTTTTGGTAATCTTCCAGGTGGCTTCTCTGGAGAAACTTACTTTTTTTTTTTTTTTTTTTTCCCTTTAAGAAAACACTACTACTGTGAAGAATCAAAAATAATATCTGTTTAGTGAGAGTTATCTTAGTTCGACAATGCCTAAAGGAGAAATTTTATCAGAACCAGGATGCTAATGAACCTGACAAAGAGTGCTGACAAAATAAAGAGTGCAGAGTTTTAGTCAGATTCACTTATTTCCTACAAGTTTCCCTTTGAGCAGCAAAAAACATTCCTCTGTTTGCTGCTTTTTATCTTTCAGAACAACTTCTTGTGGGAGTGCATAAAAGGAAATAATTTTTCTGTAACTGCCCTCAAAGCAGTGAGAATAGAAAAATAAAGAACTAGTGGGAGATCTTTCAAGTGACACAAAAATCATTGTAAGAGTAAGTAAAATCCAAGTGAGATGAACTCTTTCAATACCTGAAAATATTAAGAAAATTCTGCTGGTACTTTGATCAAACTAGTTCCTTGATAACAGGTGTAAAAACTGAAAGGAGGTGATTCTCTTGTTGGAAGTGTTTATCTCTGTGTTAGTGAATATTCTCTTGTTCAGAAAAAAAGTCCTGAAATTATGAGTCAATAAATGGACTCTAATGACATTTTAAGACAAAAAGAGATGACACATCAGTAGAATAGGGTAGGATAGAAAAAGAGGAGGCTTGACCGATCTGGCTGTCAATTCTTGCAAGAATGGAAGTGCATAATGGGCATTTCCAGCAATTCTACTGGAGCACAGATACTGAACCATTAAAACTTAAAATTCTGCCAGGATTGGCTCCTCCCTTCCTCACAGAGCCAGAAGACAAACACACAGGTGTTGTTTGACCAGACAGGTTTGCCCTCACCCTTCTTCTGTGATGTCGAGAAGCGTGGAAGTGGTATACACATAGAACTATTTTCTTCAGCCTATTCATCTCTTTGCATGAGCAAACACAGAAGCCACTGGAGTTTCTAGTGCCAGAACCTTATTTACAGTAAGATGAGGCAATTTGAACCTGTCAATGTAACATACAGAAATTGAGATCATTTTTCTTAGTGAAACAGAGCAAACTCCTTTGTCTTGAAGTCATGTACAAAAAGTTACCACCTATAGATGCCCCAAATTCTTCAAGAATATCTTCAAGTTTCTTTAGACTTTTTGCCTAATAGGTTAATTACAGTGTTCTTTGGAATATTTTAGATAAAGCATTGTTTATTATAGAAGTCTAACATCTTTGGAGCATGTTCCATGAGCTCCCTTGATTTTACATTAATATCAGGACAGAGGGAAAACCTCATGCACTGTTGACACATCTTGTACTGAATCAACTACGTCAAATGAGCATAAACATCATTCTCAAAGGCAAAGCAACTGAAATGTGAACAAAGTTTCCCAAACAGACATATTAATCATGTGGAAGACTGGTGTAGTGAAGTCAGTGGTAGGTTAGTTAGAGACATGTCTGTTAAGCTGCAAAATCCTGTGTAGGGAACCAGAGGATTTTGCTGACACATTCACATGTCATGTTAAACAAATGTTAAAATGTTATACGTTAGAACAAAACTTAAAGAAAGAAAATTATGTGAGTTCTGCTAAGAGAAAGCTGGGTAAGTCCTTCAAGTAGGGGAGGGAAGGTAGAAGGAAAATAACAGGAAATAGACCAGGTGAGAATGGAACAAATTGCAAACTGCAGCACCTTTTTCTATAAGAATGAAGGCAATCTTTATGTGCACAATTTTGTTTAGAATGAGTAGAAATATTACCTGCTTAGAAATGAGCTACATGATCAGCTATATACACCACTTGTCACATAAAATCATGCCTGGAAGTATACAGCTGCATCAGAAATGGTGAACTAAAAATTGCTGGGTGTCTTCCATCAATTAAAAGCCCCTCACTGCATCCCTAGTGATACTGACTACAACATTCTCCACTGAATTAAAAGGGAGCAGAGACAGGCATTGTAAAACAGCATTTAGAATGCAGAAAAGGCAGCAAAGACAAGGCGGCTAAACCAACAGTATATAAAAAAAAATTACCACTATCTAGATACCTGAACTAAAACATAGCTAAGAAAGTAAAAGGACCCTTCCACCATGAAAGCTGTGAAGAATATACTAGCACTCAATATCTCCATTTTTAGACTCACTCACAAAAACCACATAGAGTAACAACGCTTACTCCAAGTACTTTGCTAGTGGATCAGAAGAAGCATTCAATCAGAAAAAATATTTTCACCTATTGATTCATAGGAACACCCTACAGGAAAGAAAAAACATATTAGTCTCTTTTGAGTGCTGGCCTGACTCTGCTTAATCTCAGGGGGTCAAATGGTGTCACAGCCCAATGTCATAAGGAAATAAGATCCAGTCACCTTCTGCTTCTCCCCTGCTTCAATGGATTTTCTCCAACTGGCAAAAGGAATGAAATCCAAGACTTCAGCACGAACTTGACCTGACAAAGTTCAGCTCTACAGCAACATATTCTCCCACCTCCAGAAGCAGTATACTCTCACCTGCTGAGTTTAAAATTTACCATTTAGACTTGTCCTTACAAATATTTTAATACTATGCATCAACAACTGTGAAGATGGTTCCCCTATGACTTCTCAGCAATTGCCTCCTCAAAGGAGGACTACCTGTGCTGATATTACTTGATTTAATAATGCTAGAGAGTTTCCAAGAGATTCCAAGAATTCGTAATATCCAGGACTTCTGATCACCCCCCACTCTGGACACACAGGAGTGGAGTCATCCAAACTAAATATTTAAGTTGTATTTTCTTTATATAATGTGGAAATAATATACATAATACATGTTGCTTACCTTAAAAATATATATTATAGCTATCTATATCTCCCAAAGTCAAGAGGACACTTGTAAAAAGATCAGTAAGAGGAAAACCTGCAACCAGTTCTGTCACTGTAAGTGATGACCGGAGAAGAGTTACATTACTTCTCTGATAGAAATCATCTGAAGGTATCCCAATAAATCCATATTTCTAATGGCTCACACCAAGTTTATCCTAAAACTACATAAAGGTCACAACAATAAGGGACTCAAGTCAGAATTTTTACTGAGCTGCTAACATGTCAGGATCAGAGCCCTAGTCCTACAAGCACTGCAGATGGCTCTGTGGAAACATACACAATCCTGAATCGCAACGCAGTTTCTAAATGTCAAGCTGAATCACTTTAGTATCTTTACTTCATGCCACTTATTTCTGTTTCATTCCATTTCAGCCTAAGGGTCCTTGCAGAAATGTGTTAGGAGGGAAAGCTAATCATGCTCTTGACTTCACAGAAGTCAGATGTAACCTACAGCTTTCTAAGAATATAAAGCAAAGCACCATTCCAGTACGTCTAAACTGCACAGTTAATTTTTCCTTACTTCATCCCCACCTACAAAAAAGGATATAATCACGTAAGTGTAGGCATTCCACTGCACTCATTACAAGCTCGGTCTGCTGAAGTCATGTATCATATCGATTAATCTGAGATACCATGTCAGGGTAACAAAATGCTTGAAACGTTATACTTTGAAATGCAGAAATATAAAACTGTCACCCACAGGCAGCCTCTTCTCAGCCAAGAGACAAGGTGTGCTTAGCCCAGAGCATGAGAACATAAGAACAGGAGAAGGGTTTGCTCACAGTATCCAGTCTGTGCATTCACCCAGGCTTGAGAGGTGTGTTTTCAATTTGCACCACTGATATCCCAGCCCTATCCAAGTCAAAGGTCATCTAAACACCATTAAATGGTTGAAAATAGAAGTATGTGGCCATTTTATCTCATAAACATATAATGAATTCAAGTTTGCCAAGTACTTCCCTTGTTACTTCATCATGTTTGTCTGTCATTGAAAACATATCCCACTCTAGGCCCAGAAGCTATTTAATTTCTAAAAACAACTAAATTATTTCCCTTTGACTACAAAGCAGACTCTGTTCCTAAATTAGATTATCTAATACACATTATAAAAGGTAGCTAACTTCCTGACAGATACGAAGAGACCCAAAAAACGCTGTCAGTATTCACCTACCAATAATTCAGGATTTCTAAAATATTCCTTTGCATAAAGGACCTGAAAGTAACCTAACAACACCAATTAATATAGTCATACCACTTTTCTCATGTGGCAGTTGAGATATATTATTTATTGTCAAAATGCAGCTACTGGAAAGGCTAAAGAAGTGAAAAAAAGGAAAGATGGCACATGGCTGAGAGGGAAGAATAAGTTACAGACTTCCCTACAAAGACAATGTATGCTTTGATTATTTGAGTGTTGCCTCCAGCTTCTGTTCTATCCATACACAGGAAGTTTTTGCTTGAGTTTAGCATGGTTTTAAGCACAGATAGTTTTTCTACTTATTGAGGGGAGAGAAGGAGAACAGAGAAGTGTTAAATTAATAAGGTGGACCACCAGGGAACCAAGATTGCAAGAATCATGCTAGAAGGGAAAGTCCAACTACAAATTGGCCACTTGGTTGTGAAGAGGCAGACTTGGGGTCCATGCTGTGGTCCCTGGATGTTTTTCACATTTTACAACAAAGTCTTTTCAGTCAGTGAAAAAGAGTCAGTGCGGAAGAAAATGAGAGAGATAAGAAGTATCTTTAGAAGTAACCCAGGAAATATGAATGAGATGCTACATCAGTACCTCTTCCCAGCTGAATCATCTAAAACTGTAAGTTACAGGGTTAGGATGCTTTCCACTTGGCTCCATTCCAAGTATGTTCCATTTAAGGCACCACTCTGGACTCCTCCAAGATGCTTGAAATGATGGCAGGAATTGTCATCAATTAGGACATCTGTCAGGCAAGGCAAGTAGAAGGAGTGTGTCCCTTCTAAAATGTAAGGAGTTACGAGAAGGTTAACAGGTCAGCATTTTCTCAGATATTTATGGATTAAAAACTAAGCCATGGCCAAGTGAAGTGAGAAGATGGACTGTCAAGGACAAGTACACCTTGCAAACTTGTTCTTCTCCTTTTATCTCTGAGATAAAATTATTCTGGGGTGAATTTACATAACGCAACTAGGGTAAAGTAATTTAGTATCCCAAGCAATTAAGGCAGGAGTGGTAGCATCTGTCTCAGAACCATTTTACCAAGACAAATTAAAGCTAATATGAGAAAAGAAAGAGAGACATCTAACAATGCAGGCTTTAAACTGATTGTTTAAAGCTACAAAAGGAATGATCAGACTGACCTGTAAACTGAGAGCCAGTAGTCATGGGAATCATGAACAAAAATAAGGAGTTTTAAACGGGAGAATGTAGGACAAGTAAATTAATAAGCAAAGGGGAAGGCACCAAATATAAAGAGCTCAGACTGTGAGGGTGGTACAACACTGGAAGAGGTTGCCCAGAGAAACTGTGGATGCTAGGTAGATGTTATGTAGAACATAACTAGACCCCATCACAAAACATTAGCATTTATCCTAACACCTTGCCTACTCCTGGTGACCACTAAAAAGGGTTTTTATGAAGCTTTAGAATCCTCAAAGATGTGCAGTCATGAAAGTACTTAAGAGGAAACACTGCCAAAAGCCCCTGAAGGTATTTGAAGGTAGAGTCTGAGGCTGTCTAGACAGAAATCAAGCTTGTAATAAGCAATTCTCCTAACTGACAGCCTGTAAACAACCCTCTCTGAAAAGCTTGATCATAGTCACAGCTTCATTCCTTGGAACCTGACACAGGCAAGTAACTGGAGGACAGATGCCAAGGACCAGCAGGAAACTGCCAGGACAAGAGCATGCAGGTATAACACACTTGAAATACCATGTCCATTGCTAGCATACCACAACAACACTATCTGTTGCATTTTCTGTACAAATGCCATTAATAGTTCTTCAGAAAAACTAATTAGAAGATAGCTCATTGTCAGCAAGACACTTTGTTCCTTATACTTAATAATATTCCAAAGTGTAACAAGGAAACATAGTTAAATAAGAAATATTTTACCTTCTTGTCTTTCAAATTCCCTGACCCATTGATTTTGTAGATGATTATTCTGTGATGATGTCAAATCCATACTATGCCAAACACCCTAGGACAGAGAAACACAAACCTATCTCAATAAAATTACTTTATTTCTTCTTTCACATGTGAGTTTCATTTAAAAAAATTGGATGTATTATGCTAAAATTTACTTCTATTGATTATAAAAACATAAAGACACATCAATATTTGAGGCATAAAAGTACAACACAGCAAACTAGTTAAACTGTTATAATCTCACAGAGGAAAAAGAACAGATTGAAAAAAAATAAAACTAAACCAAACAAAAGCTTTGATTAATATGTAGAACCATTTTATGAAATTTTAAAGTTAAAATCAATTAAAATCAGGTTCAGTAGGCCTAGAAAGGATTGAAAGGAAAGGTAGAAACAAATTCCTGAAAGAGAAGAAAAATTGCACCAATATGATCTAATCTTGTTTGAATTCATTGGCTTGGAAGGAAAGGAAACAATCTAATAGTAAAAGCTGCACATGAGACTAAGGAAGCAGGATCTACAAATAACGTGCTGAATAGAAAGCATATCTGCCTGTATGAACAGCCAAAGAACATGCTGGAGAAAAAAGTGGTAGGAAAAGTGGGACAGAGGACAATACAATTTTCAGCTGTCTGCAGAAAAGCAGACAGACAACAAATAGTCTCCAATTCTTGATATTTTACAATCAGAAAGAACACTGAGATCAGAGAAAAAAACAACAAAACAAAACAAACAAACAAAAAAAACCACCCACCAACCAACCAATCAAAAAACCCCACAGCAACAACAACAAAAAAAAATCACACAATGCTTTGACTGTTTTTGATACTTTGATATGATTTTTAAATGTCCATTCTTATGTGGAAATTTGACTGATTTTTTTCCAGGATGGTTGCAGACAGCATACAGTTAATAATCTACAGAATGTCTAAACACCCAATAGGGATGCAATTAAATAAGGCAATAACTAGAAGAGTATCTCTCCATAGTGGGACCAAACAACAAAAAGAAAGAAAAAAAGAAAGGACAATAAAAATAAAAATATATTCAGAATATCAAATCATTCTCACTGTGCAAAGTCTTAGACAGGTTTTTCTCTCAAAACTTCAGGATAAAGAGGATGGGACTCTCCTGTTTCAAAGGATGGACCTTAATCTCTTGACTTCACACTACAAAAGGCACACAGGTTTAATGTTTAACTTTACTACAATACCAGCAGCCATTATCCTGTTTGAAGGTGAAGATAACCTAGGGGCTTTCTACATGTCACCAGAGCACATAGAACAAAAATATTGCAATTATATTTATGTCTGTACATGAACTTAGCGATAGCAACATCATTAGATAGGCAACAGAAGAGAGACTCAGTGGAATTCCAAGTCTTTGTATGCATCTTCAGAATAACAAATAGCATAAGAAACTACAGGGATACTAAGCAGAAAATGTTACACACATTCATCAGCTTGTTGCCTACATCAGAAGTGCTAAAAATGACAAATTTTCTTCCCATTAGAAGGCAAAACAAAAGGTAAAATCACCCTACAGGACAAAGGCCTTGTATTTTATGGTCCTCTACATTTTTCATGTCATTCTAAAAATATCCCGAGGTGCGCTGAACTACACAGCAACCTAAAATAGTCCAACATGGGCACATTCAGGAGTGCTACAAGCAACTAAACGGTGCAGAACAGCTCAGTTACACTGTTTAGAGCAAACGATACAAACTAATGTGGCGAAACAAAGACAAGCGAGACGCCACTGGCATCCGCCGCATTTCGGTCAGTGTTACCTGAACCTCTCTCAGCTTTCCGAAGATGGTGCTCCAGCAGCGAGCGCCTTATCTTCCTTATCTTGCCGGCGGCTCCCCCAGACAGCCGCAGCGAACGCGTGTTGCGAAGGCTGTGTCACACAGTGCCAACATCCCCACACCCGGAGCGATCACGAACCCCGACAGCTGCAGCCCGAGCACAAAGAGGGCACCGCGCAGCCCTTGCGTAAGGGAGCAGTTTTGTAACAGCAAGAGGAACCCGCTCCAGGGAGCT
>VXBQ01004091.1:407584-442955 GCA_013400175.1 Phainopepla nitens | reverse complement strand
ACAAAGACAAGCGAGACGCCACTGGCATCCGCCGCATTTCGGTCAGTGTTACCTGAACCTCTCTCAGCTTTCCGAAGATGGTGCTCCAGCAGCGAGCGCCTTATCTTCCTTATCTTGCCGGCGGCTCCCCCAGACAGCCGCAGCGAACGCGTGTTGCGAAGGCTGTGTCACACAGTGCCAACATCCCCACACCCGGAGCGATCACGAACCCCGACAGCTGCAGCCCGAGCACAAAGAGGGCACCGCGCAGCCCTTGCGTAAGGGAGCAGTTTTGTAACAGCAAGAGGAACCCGCTCCAGGGAGCTCCGACCACAAAGTAACCAACCTGGGAGCACTGTTTACAAAATAAATAGTGGCAGGGTGTTAGCAGCTCCTCACGGTTACTAAAAAGTAACCGAAGAGCACAAAGTCATCCTTCGGTGGCAAAAGGGTCTTCCGAGAGAAAAATTTGCCAAGGGGCAGGAGTGCTTTTGCAGCTGCAGTACAGGAATGCATGCTCCCGTTGGAATGCAGAAGCGTAACAAGGTACACGACCCCCAAAATCCTAACCCCACGACACAGCTGTCACCCTGCATGAATATAAACATACCACTCCTACATATCCAAGATGTCCATTCACTCAACAGATTGCGAACACTGTCGTGGGACCAAATACAAGTATCCAAGACTTTTCTTTTTTAGACTAATCAATTCAGGACGGGAGTCATCTCTCACTTCACACATTTTTTAGAAAAATTACACTTCAACCTCAATTGGGTTTTCTAGGTGCTACCAAAAAATAATAAAATATTGTATCAAAATACTAAACAAGCCCTAAGGAGAAGTCAGTGTCTCTGTACCATAGTTAGCAGAAGAAATTAAAGGGAGCTCTTCTACATTTATAAAAAACTCACCAGGACCTGATATACACTTTTAAAGTAAAATGTAGTAATGCTAGTGATTGATTTATGAAATAATGCTGTAAACTGGCTGGACAGACTGAGAATTTGCTTTAAATATTATAATCTTTTAGAAGAGTAGTATCAAAAGGGATGATTTTTGCCCAGTATAAACGGTCCATCAAGTATTAGACTCCCTGTAATTGTAAGGGCCAAATCCCACCCCATTCACTCACCTCTCATCCATTCAAGGGAGGATAATGTCTCCCACAAAACTTTTATGTAGGGACCTGGATTTCCAATACTGGATGAAACAATGAGAAATGCAGTAGGAATATCAAATGAGAAAAAAAAAAAAGACTAAAATGTAAAAAAATGTAAAGCAAGATCACAAATAAGATGTGTAGAATGCTGTGCTTTTCCTCCTTAATACCAAGGAGTTGGAAATAAATTCTACATTCATAGAAGAGAGGCATGTGAGAAGTCTGAGCTTCACATTGCCCCACACAAATTAATCCAATGTGAGTGCTGCAACCTCTGAACACCAGAGATTCCTCTGAACACCACCTTTGCAAACAAATACTGTCTTTGGATACAGTCATGTAACTCCAAATCTAGTAACATGTCTTTTACATTCAGAACATAAACAATTACTGCACATCTGGTTATAGAGGGATTTAATGCACTGTATGTTTTCCCTTGAGATTTTTTGAGGGTTTGCATCATCTCTCTTCAATAAACAGCATTACTTCGGGCACAAAACTTTCAAGACAGGCTTAGGGAAGGGAAGAAGACAAGCAAAAAAATTGAACCTATTTTACTTCTTGTAACACCTAGAAAAAACCCAAGTAATTTTCAGAATTTCATTTAAAATTGAAGTTAAGGAAGCAACAGATTGCAGGTCATTTTAACAGCTCTATCAAGTCAATTAGCGTGAAGATAAATGAACATGTTTTGTTTCAATTTTAAAATCTGAAGCCTCCAAACTTCTATCAAATGCAATCTAGGTCTAAGTAAATGTGCTAAAATTAGTGTTTTCATTGTTTAGAATCACTTCTATTTAAGTTCTGGACAGAAAACGCGTGACAAAATGCATTACAAATAGAGTTAATTTATTACATTTTATAAAGAATTCATTAGAATATTTACAAAGCTCAAGTCAGAATTTGTAGTATTCTTTTTTCTTTAAGACATTTTCTTTCTTATTCCTCTCTTGCTCCGTGATTTCTTTTTTCTGCCTTCAAACACAGGTTTGGCAGTCACCATGACTACATTTCCCAGGTCTTCATCTTCATCACTTGAGCTACTGCACTCTTTTTTCTCTTTATGGTCTGCTGTCTCTGTTGCAGACATGCTTTTCTTCCTTTTGCTCTTGCCTAAATCTCTGCCTTTGGATTCCTCCACTGAGGAGTCACTAGAAGTTCCTGAAAGATGCAAATTTCCAACAAAACCACCTCCATATAAAAATTCTTTTCTGGAATCTGAATGTTTTCTTCTCTTTCCACTCTGTACTTTTGTTGCTGCACTTTGATTTGCACCACCTGTGGTACCTTCCCCTTTCCTTTTCCCAGGCTGTTTAAGTTCCATCTCCGTGACAGCAGTGGCCTCCTGAATTTCATCATCTGCTTCCTTTTCCTTTCTCTTCAGACAAGTCACAGCTCTGCGCAGTCTCTGACTTTTAATAGCTTGTTTTTCATGCTGTTCTAGTCTGAAGAATGAATCAATTCGAAGCTGGGTCTATCAAAAATAAAACAGAAACACAGTTGAGTGTTTTTGTAATGGGAATTCAGTTGTTAGCAATGTTATAAAGCATGTGAAACTAAAGCAGGACAAAGGAGTAATGAAATTAATACATATGCACATAGATGCGAACAATAAGAAGCATCATTACAGTAATACCCATACTTTATAATAAATTAGGCAACAAGAACCTTTACATAAATTAATAATTAGCAAACTCCATTGAGATTTCATAAATATTGTGCTGCTGGTGATTAGACATATGTTGCTATTGTCAACCCTAATAAAGAGAATCTCTGTAGTGCTCTTAAGTATGTCCTTACAAACACATCCTTAGCTTCCAGCTGTTAAAGCAGAATGTTTACTAAGTAAATGCTGTAAGTGCACTTTGCATTTGTGCCTTCAAGTGCAAGAACACACAGGCTTTTGACTCAAGTTCATTGCACCACATGCTGCTACAGGATAAAGACTGAAGAGTAGAATTAACAGCCATCACACAGTGTGGATTTGTGCTATTCAACCACAGCTAGGCTTTTTGTACAGACTAAGCCAGTCCTCAATTTCTTCCCTTAAGTTGTCTAAGAGAGATAGAAACTCCCAAAGGATACTCCAGTCCATCTGAAAGTGTATGTATACAACTACAGGGCTTTCACTCCACTCTGGGATACAGAGAACCTAGAACACCGCTTTAGACAATGTATCTATCTTGTGTACAGCAAAAGGAAAAAAGAATCTGACATCCACTTTGACAGCCACCACAGCGGGCATCTCTATTCACTTTCAAGTGTTAATAAAGTTGACAGAACAGTTTCTTGGAAATCAGAGCAATATTATTAATGGGCACTTGCTCAGCAGTTCAGTCTGAACTCATCCTCAAAGGATGTGTACAGCATCAAATGGGCAGTATTGCTCCACCAAAATCTCAGGGGCGCTTTTAGATATTCTTTTTCAAGTGTTTATAAAACGCTGTCTTCTCTTCTAGAAGTACTGAAGTTGCTTGAGGTACCTGTAGCTTGACTGTGTCCAGAAAAAACAGCAGCCTGGACTTGAGACAGGTGCTTGATAGGTAAGGAAACTTGAAACCAATGCCTGAAACTATGCAGAGTCCCTCACAGCACACTCAAATCATATAGAAATGAAGTCTAGAGAAGCAAGCTTAGTGAGTTTAAAAAAAAACCAATAAATACATAAAAATATTAAAAACAAAGCCCAGCTGCTGAGAAGGACATTTTACTTCAAAGCCTTCCTGTTCTTTTTAAAATGCTTCTCTCACGATTTTCCAGTTACCCTTAAACTACAGGTAGATTTTCACCTGCTGCAAGTTCAGCTGTTTCATCACAGGCAAAAGGATTCCATCTATCTTTGTCCTAGTCCAGCCAAAGTGATCCTTGCAGAATGTGCAGAAAGTTAAGGAACTTTTTTATAAAATGGTACTACTGGTGTTTTGTAAACACATAAAATGAAAACTCCTGAAGTAAACAATGTCTGGAGGAAAGTTGCTCCACTTCAAAGCTTTTTCTACTACAAAATCAGACAAAAGACTCTCTGTTAAAACAACAACTACATTGTTACATCTCCATTAGTTGCAGAATTTCTCTAATATCAACATTTCCCAAAGCATGCCTCAGTGAACACAGAACTCATTTTGGCTAAATGGTATTGCCATAACACAAAATGGCTATAAATTAACATTATTTTTACACTTGCACCTACTGGAAGTTTCCTTTACTGTTTAAAACACTATTAGCTCTCCATTTACTGCCATCTACTTTTCAATAGTTCACTGCAGCTCAGACGTCAACTGAAGCAAAAAGTAGACACTATTGGAAGAAATGCAGGGAATAACCAGGGATAAAGTGAAGACTGAAACACCATTTCTGTCTAGACTTCAAGACTTATTTGTGAAAAACAGCAAACATACAGAGGGAGTGTGCAAACAATCCCACTGCAAAAGGAGAAACAGGCACAGAACAGTTACAGAAATAGAACAGTTACAGAAACATACTATCACAACAAGCTAGTCAGTTCAGCTACAAGATTCTCTTTGCATGCAAAGTGAGGCAGCCCACTCTCTCAAGAGAGCAGAGCAGCCTTGACTGCCACATATGCATGGCTGCATTCCCTTCTGTTCCAGAGCTGGTATCTTTTTAAGGGAGCACATGCAGATAGGGCTTGGGGACCCTCACAACAAAGAGATGTTAAGAATTTGACACTCCATTACTGACTCCTTAGGACCTTTGAGTCTTTTACCCAACAAGTAAAAGGATATTCTCTGATCTGTTCTACATCGGGCTTTCCCCAGGTGAAGGAACTCCTTGACTCATCCACCACAGGCTTCAGGTATGCTTCTGCCACTGCTGGATTTGGGAAACCTGAATAAAGCTCTAGCTCCCGCAGCTTCTTCTTGACTTTGGTGTCATGTGGATTAGGCCTCACTTTCTTATTCTTCTGAGCCTCATTCCACCACTCACTGAAAAACAGAGAAAATTATTAATTTGCCTAATAAAATAAAATTTGAAATATCAAGAGTCCCTAGGCTAATTTCAATAGCCTTAGTCTCCCTACTTCAATTACTACAAGAGATGATGTAGAAGATGTCCAAATGAAAGGGACAAAAATATTTTGAAAGCAGAAAAGACAAAACATACACATTAAATGCAGCTATTGTAATCCAAGGTAGTAAATATAAGTTGGATTCCCCATAAACTGCTAAACAGAAGGCTCCAACTTCAGCCTCACTTGCAGAGGATGTTCCACACAATAATCATTTTTGGAGGTTTCTTGGTATGCAAGGAAAAGAAAGGGGAAAAAAAAAAGACTTCTAACCATCCTTACCATTGCCAATAAAGCTGCCTTGGCCCTCCTCAAATCTTGTTCTTGCCCACATTCTACCTGTCTTTACCCTTCCAGGTCATCCATTCTTCAGTCAAATCCCCTTTCTCTATGAGCAAGATACAGCAACCTCTCACCAACCCAGGGAGAATGAACCTCTGCTCCACTATGGATCCAGCTCTCCAATAAACTCTGAGGCAGATGCACAATTCTACAGCTGTTCTGCTTTCTTTATCTGTCTCACTGTGACTGCTACATCGGCTTGTCAACTTATCTACCTGTCATTCCAAATTAGTGATATAATGGAGTCATCTTTTATAGCCTACTTAGTCCCATTAATGATGGTCAATGATGGTCATATGTTTTGCTACAGGCTTAAGCATCAGAAAAGCATATTTACTAATAATCACAATATGGAGATACAAAAAAGCAAATCACAATGAAGCATACGCGAATTTTAAGAGAGGTTCCAAGCCATGCCCAGGAAATTCATTTAAAATCTCCATCGCTGTTACAAAGCCAACATTTGGGATGCCCTCAGTGTAGTCACTTCCAAGCAAGTATGCCAAATTAATTAGCTTGCTTCTATCCAACCCTGAAAAAGAAAGTGTATGGATTCAGCATTTACTATCTTACAAAATAAAAAATATTATCAGAAAGGCAAAAACTGAAAGGAACACAAAGACATTAACTCCATAAAATTATATTTAATTGAACACCAGAATTTACTAAGTTATATTCTGAAGCAGTATCAATATACTCCTGCTAGCTCAAGCACCAGTAATTGCGTTAATTTGGCAAATGTATCTTGTCAAAATGAAAATGTTACAATGGACATCAGGAGGATTTTTTCCATGGAAAGGATTGTTAAACATTAGAATTGACTGTGCAGTGAGGTGGTGGAGTCACCATCCGTGGAAGTGCTCAAGAAACAACTGGATGTGACACACAGTGCCATGGTCTAGTTGATAAGGTGGTGATCAGACAAACACTGGACTCGATGATCTCTTTTCCAGGAGGTCTTTTCCAACCTAAATAATTCTTTGATTCTGTAATTCCAAAACTCGAGGTTGTTAAAAGGTATTTTTTTTTACATTTATTACATCCAGTTGCTGTCCTGTTCTCATCTAACGCTGACTTGAATTGAGTAATGCCAGAATCAAATAAAACATTCTGTTTGATTTCTAGTCCATAATACCAATGCCTCTGCTTCCTAGAAGTGTTCCTCAACTGGGAACCTTTTTCTCTGTGCTGGTACAGCTACTAAGTAGACCAGAAGAGCCTGTGAAACAGCCAGAAAGAAGGAAGAACTCAGCTGACCACTTCTATTTGAGAGGTTGTGAGGTCTGAGGCAACCAGACTGATTTTTAGTGACCAGCTTCAATAGTTTAGATTTGAAAAAAATAAAAAATAAAAAAATCCATGCAGAAAAGGAGGGATGTGAATCTAAACACACAAAGTAAGATCATCATCATGCTAGTCACAATATCCATCAGCTGTCCAGACAGAAGAATTTCTGCAATGCATGGGAAAGGAGAAGCACAAGACTGCAGAGGAATGTCACAAAGACTGATGATACCTATTTTTCTCCAATAAATAAATAAAGATTTGGCTTCTCATATTAAAACCAGTTAAAAATCACAGACATGCTTTTGCATTAATCCTTTCCAATTAAGCTGCAGTAGCATACTTAAGTAGGGGAAAAATATTTCATTCAATTTGCTGAGAAACCAAAGCTACATTTTTCACCACATCAAAATGTTATGAAATTTTACATGCTACTATTTCTAAGTCTATAGCCTCTCAAATTGAAAATGTCAAAACTGATTTTAAAAAAGAGTTCTGCTCAAGACATAATAACAAGTTCAAATTGCTTCACATTTTGCCTAATACTCCATATCACACTGAAGCTTAGTAGTTCAACAAAACTGGCAACAATTTGATTAGACTAGCTCAACAGCAATCAGATAGTAGAAAAAAAATCTTTCAGTGTCAATTATATGATAAATGTTTTACACATATTCCAGATCCTCTTTTAATATATTACAACTCAATATGTCCAAAACTAACTTCCATTTCCAGAAGACTAAAAATCTGATGACATCAGAGTATCACTTTCCCACCACATCAAAAAAGTTGTGCCAGCATGAACCCAGAAACTGGTATAATAGGTCATATCTCCAGCCTTGATGACCCTTACACTAACTCAGTACATTAAATGCAGGTGGTCTGCAAATTCAGGAGGGTCATCTGGCAGCAAAACAGCAACCTAACTGAATGGCTTTAGAGACTTTAGAGACTTGGAATAAGAGATACAAAATTCCGTAGAAAATACAAAGACAGATGACAGCGCGGTCTTATCAAGGCCCATGTTTAACAAATCAATACCTGAGGCTTACCCAGCTCGTTCTGAAAGTCAACACACTGATAATACTCCACGTATTTGTTCTGACTGAAGAAGTTTTTATAAACGTGCCGCGCGCCGAACAGCCAGACATCACTGTCATCGGTGATGGTCCCAGAGGTCTGGTCAGTCAGGTCCAGCAGGGCACACTGCGCCTCTGCCTCCGTGGGAGCCTCCACGTATGGAATGCCAAACAGACGCAGCAGCTCCTGCAGGAGGGAGGCAAAACAGCTGACAACGCACCTCCAGAGTTAACTGCTCCCAGAGTTAACTGCTCCCACGCTGCTGCTTAACTCAGAACTGCTGGATGCATGCTTGGGAGTTATTTAATATTTGACAGCAAACCTTAAACTTCTGGTAAAAAGTGCCAGGCTCAATGAAGTCAAGGGGGAACTCCCACTCAACTCCTCTCAGGCAGACAGTGCCATATAAGTCAAGCACTGCTTGAGCACACTTTTAGCTCACACGGTCTGAGAACCTGCCATCCTAATTACACAATTAAGTATTGTTTTGCACAGCACGGAGAAAACACCATGCATTACAATTATGCGGGCTCCATGAAAGAACGATGCTGGTTAAATATAAAAAGTAAAATTAAAAAATCACATTTAAAAAAAAGGATTTGGTCATCACTTCATCCAAGAAAGTAGTAGAAAAGCATATGAGAAACATTCATATCAAGCAGGAAACTGTGGGAAGACTAATCATTCCCTGGACAGTGTTTTGATATGCCTCTACTTTGAGGCATTTTTGCTTTTATGGGATACATTACACAACCTCAGTTAAACATCCCACATGCACTAGGTTTACAGGCCTGTGCTAGTTACACAGGTCTGAATTATACTCTTTACTCAGATGGCTTTTGAGCTTGACAGAATCAGTCTCAAGACTTTAAATTTTTACTGTAATTAAGAATAAAAGCACAAGATCAAAAGACTGTAATGGTGTCCTTATGATTACATGGCATGCAATACTACAAAAGCAATCTACTGGCCTTTAAAAAAAACACCTGAAGAAATAAGTATGTGCAAATGTTTAACCAAGATTAAATATAATTTAAACTACCTAAACTGTCCCATTAAGAAAAAAACAAACAAACAAAAAAAAAGCATTTACATATTTCTCAGAATTAATTTATTAGCCTAAGTGTATTACATCACAGACACTATCACTAGTCTACTATATTATGGGTTTGTCAACCCAAACACATTTTATTAAACCTTGAAACATTGACACAGAAGTAACAGGCTTATTCAGGCATTACTGGTGAGATTCCTTCAAATTTCTTACTCAGGGCATTAACTATAGAGACTTTTTGTAATTTTTTAACCTTTTAATCCCTAGGGGAAATCACAGTTTGCAGACTACATCAATTCTTTGCTGCTGAATATAGCTTCCTAATATTTTTGTTCATTTTGCCCCTTTCACAAAAACAGGCCAAGATCAAACTGGCACAACCTTTAAAAGTTGGTGCTTAAAAGATATACTGATTTATCCATAACTATACTGTTATTTTATAACGTTATTACACTTTTTTAAAATAGCTGGAATTCAAGATTACCTCAACACTTGCAATGTTTTAAATCAAGCAAACTGAAAAAAACAAGCTCCTAAGAGGGAAAAATGGTGACCAATAATTAAGCAAAATTACTAACAGCTTTTGAGTAAATGACTGGGGTAGAGGAAGGAAACAAATCAAAATCACTCAACAAATATTACCTGGCTTTCCAAGAACATCTGTCCTGTTACAGAAGCAGCAACACGTTCTTGCTGCTGTTTTTGAGACTGAAGCACATTCTGCTCAGCAGAAAGGTCCTTTTCTAATTCTTCTAGTTCTTCCTGAAAATATAAACCAAGACTTTTATTATTTCAACAATTCAGGTATACTTAGTAAAGTAAAGCACAAAGTCTCCAACTACAATTATTCTAGTAGTATATGTTCCATTAATTCCCGCTAGGAAGTTGTTACAGCTTCTCTAATGCAGAAAATTGTAAGACCAGGGATGGTCTAGTCATCAATTTGCTAAAACCTTGAAGTTTTCCTTTGATTTTAGAGAAATTGTGATTAAACACCTTTAAAGAAAGATCAGCTACCCTACAACTAGAAAGAAAATGTGAGAAAGCAATGAAACAATAAGAAGCTATAAAACAATAGTTCTCCTTAACAAGTTTGGAGACAAAGCACTCCACTACAAGCTCAAAACAAGAAACAACGAGTTACCAAACTGATGTCTTGCCACTCATCCACTTCACCTTTACCATCAGCTTCTCCTTCAACAGCCTGAGTGCTTCCCAACTGCACTTCATCAGACTCCTTCAGCAGGTCTGGTGTGAAAACAGCAGGTCTGTCTCTCTCCACTTCTGGAAGTGTCAGTTCATCAGCCATTTTTTCATCATACTTAGTAGGAAGCTCAGCCTCATTACTGACCTCAGCATCCACTTCAATAAAGCTTCCTTTCAAAGGAAAATAGAGACTTGTACACATTTTTAACTTGGGCAGTGACTTTTTTTTTCTATATGCAGCAGATAAATATAAGGATTGTTAAATTAAATAAACCAAGTGGCTAACTGGTTAATACACTCGTTAAATTCAGCATACACAACATGCTTTCCTGACTCTCCATGTTCTATACTCAGGTTCCAATGATAAAATGTGACACCAAGTAACAAAACACAGATTTTCTTCCTGCCTCCTACATATGTGGGAGTGGATACATTTTTAAGCATTTCTTATGAGAGAAAATGTTACCTTCAACTGACTACAAATACAATATTGTCCTATTTTCTTATCCTTTTATACAACCAAAATGCACATACCATCAGAATCACTGTCTTCAGACTGTGATATCCCTTCTCTTTCCTCCTCAGGATCTCTTGCTTCTGGAAAAAATCTAATATCCTCAGATACATTCTCCTCTCTTTGTGAAATTACTTCCTGTGTATTTTCAGAAATTTTCAAGTTTTCCTCGTTTTTAGGAAGGTCTGTTGTTTCAGCATGAATCAAAGAATCTATACTAGTTTGCACAGGGGAACAGCTTGACTTCTGCAAACACAAATTCATATCCTTATCTCCCAGAGACTTTAAGTCCATTTTGGAACCATTTTTTTCTTTGTCAAAGTCTTCACTGTCTTTTCTAGTACTGTTAATATAAGAATAATTTTCAGCTCTGGATATACTGGTATCATTTGGTGAAACATGATTTTTAGAACTATTTTCTTCCTTGTCTACATCTTCTGTGTCTTTTTTAGTATTGTCAATATAAGTTTCAGCTATGGATATATTGGCGTCCTTGGGTGCAATATGATTTTCTGAATCATTTTCTTCTTTGCCTGTATCTTCTTTGCCTTTTCTAGTATTTCCAATAGCAGAATTATTTTCATCTCTGAATATACCAGTATCTTTGGGTGCAATATGACTTCTTTCCAACTCTTGACTCTTCTGTTTAAATTTAGCATCTTGCACAGTCACTTGGATTGATGAATGAATTGTAGCTGTAGGAATGTTTTTTCCCTCCATAACTTCAGGAATCTGCTCTTCCTCATCTGAGCTACTAAGCAGAAAATCCTTCCCTTGTGGTCTTTCTGACAGCACTCCATCATTTGTAGCAGTAACAACTTCCTCCCCATTATCATCCTCGCTCAGAGCTTGCTGAATTGCCCGCAGTGTTCTTGGAGACACACTGCCCTTCTCTGACACAAACTGGTCCACATTCAATTGTCCTGCATCCAGTTCCTCCTCTGAACTGCTTTCCACCATGGCTGCCTGGATAGCAAGCAAAGTCCTAGGAGAGGGGGGTGCTGCCACCACATTGTCATCTCCCTCAGTCTGCATCTTGTCAGATGCAGACACCTTAGCATCAGCAGGAGACTCATTGATTTTATTTAATTTAGTCAATTCATGCATTTTTGATGAGGGTCCTGCAGCAGTTTCCAAGTCTCTGCTCATAGCTTCTCTTGCTTGAATACCTGAAAGAAAGTTTTGTGTGGAAAAATACTGCTTCATAATAACATTCCATTTCACATGATGAACATCATTACACAAAGATCATTAAAGCACTTCTCTACAGATCACAGTTAACGACATATAACAGTAATGCATATTTCATACAAAGTACTGGCTATAAACACTACTGAGGTTTTTCTTAAAACTGCCAGTTCTAAGTGTGTCAGAGTGCACACTACAAACAATAGGTTTTACAAAATTAAGACCTGACATACCCTTTATCAGAATATAGTGAGAAGTCTCTTCAGAGACCACCCTCCTTGATTCCACTTCTTTCACAAAACCACCTTCATTTTCATACTGTGTTTGGATTTCACCCGAGTGCTGTTGATTCATTTCTTTTTGTACATTTTCTATGTACCGATTGAGGCTGCTTTTTTTAAGCAAACCCCTAAGCTGGTACTGGGAAAAGTCATTGGAGTCCTCAAAAAAAACAAAACAAAAAAAAAAACAAAACAAACAAATCAATTGAAATAAAACACCTCTTTTAAGCAAGTTCCTTCCCCATATCCTGGAAGAGTGTGGGAATTCTTTCTAGAGTTCCTTTAAGCAGCATTTGTCCCTCACTGGCTGCTGCATTCCCAAGCAATGGCAATACTATCCTGGCAACATACAACAATTCTGAAAGGTACCAGTAGTTCTGAGTGCTGCAGAACATGACATCTCAATTTTGGCTATCAGAGCCCATCCCCATCTTAAAAAAAAAAAGGCAATTAAAAGAGAATCCACATGCGGATAGTTTTACAATGATGGCTCTTAGCTCACACTTGGACATAAGCCATCATTTGATCTGATGTATACTGTCCTTTCAAGTGGCACTATAGGATTCCCCATTCGTGTCTGAACAGCTTCAACACATCTGCCTAAGTTACAAAAGCCTTTTCCCAGCTGCCAGCTCCTCTAACAACCTCAGGGTTTGGAATCCAAGCTGTGTTCATTCTGCCTGATTTATCCACACCACTAGCATGTTATGAAATCCTGGGCATAATGCTGATGAGACACAAAACACAGCATGATTTTTAACATTTTTGCCAAACTGAATTAGCTCTGCTAATTTAGTGGAAATCAAAAGACAAGACTGTTAAGAATCATGATCTCTTAGGGGTTTTTTTCTCCTCAAGGTAACAACTCTTGTTAAATAGTCCAGGGTGTAAAGCTTTCCATAGGTAGTACTCTTTTTTCATTTGCATTAATGGCAATAGCTCCTTTCCAATGACTTGAAAGCTATTTTAAATATTACCTCTGGCATTGCTTCAAATAATGTTCTTCTGCGCTTTGTAAGTTCTTTAATATCATTCAAGATCTCATGCTTTATTTCTGGAGGCAGCTTGTGGAAATCTTCTGATTCAATATCTACAGAATAAGGATTTTCACACAACTGTTCCTATAAAAATGGAAGACAACAATACATATTTTATATTACAGCACAACAAAAATAATAAAATATTTAGAGTATCATTCCAAACAAAACAAAACAAAAAAAACCACAAGAACTTTGTTGCTACTTCCCCATGCAGTGAAGAAAACAAGATAAAAAAAGTAACTAGAATGTAATAAAAAAAGCTGTTAAGTACCCCATTGATGTACACTATACAGAGAAACTATGTTTCATTCTTTTTACAAAAGATACTTAGTATAAATCACAAAAGCAGGTCATATAGCCTCAGCTACTCTGATTTTTATCCTTCCAAAGAGATTCTCCTTGTGAATGAGAACTACTTCAAAGTTAAATAGTCTTTCCAAGAGTTTGCTTTTTTGTTTGGCTTTTTTTTTTCTATTGATGAAAGCAGAGATAATTTTATTATTTGTCCTCTTCTTAGGTCATATATTTTTCCTCTTCCTATCGGATCAGCACATCAGAAGCAAATATAGAGTTTATCTGTGAAAACTCAAGGACAGAAGTGCTTCAACTTCAGTTCACATTTGGAGAAGCACAGGAATTTTGTTACATATGCTGTCTTTTACATGCATACACATGTGCACAAATGTATGCATTTCACTTACATTGGTACAAAAATCTGTATCTTCTCTGTATGTTCAGAAGAAGTATTAAAAAGAAAAAGGAAGGATACCACAAGAATTTTCTGTTCTGCTGTATTCTTGTGGACATATGATATTTATATTGCCTCACTAATAGGAATTCTTAGAGTACTGAAAATTAACTTGTTTGCTTATAAGTAATGCTATAATAAGACCTATATAACCAAATAAATAGATTTTCTAAGCTTTTTGTTTGTCTTTTAAGCATTGCACATGAATGAGAGGATTGTTCACAGTAACAAGGCAACTAGGTTGCACTTACTTGCAACAGCTGTTTTTGGCTCATTCTCATTTGCCACTCTTTTTCTTCCTCCTCCTCTGAGCCAAAAATCACAAAGAGAAAACAGAAGGTGTAGATATTTACCCAGGAAAACAGAGTTTCTATTTTAAGCAAAAAGACATTGGTTATGCCTTTGCTGGTCAAGCACAAAAATTTGCAGCATCAAACGCACACACATATATATATATAAATACACAGGTCATAAAGATCTGAACAGAAAGTAAGAAGGCAAACCTATGTCAGTTAAAACCAGACAGAGACAACTGCTGCTGTTTAGATCATGACACAATTCTTACTTGGTCAGCATTTGAAGCACATAAAAGTACAGATGTGCCAAGAGTAACCTACAGGGCAGCTGCACCTTCTCACTTAGTATTATTTAAGAAGATGCCACAGGTGTGACAAGTACGGACCAAGCCTGCCTCTCCTGAACATGTCAACACAAAACAGAACCAAGCTGCCACACCCAAGCTTGCACTATCAGTCCCATTTAGTCCTATGGACACAGCCATAGAGACTGAGGTAGAACTTTCATCCTTATACATGAATCGAGTGTCGGAATTTAATCTGTGGGCTGAAAGTTTCTTCTGTTACTTTCCCATAAAGAACTAGAAGACTTCTGTATCCAAAAAAAAAACTGAAATAAAATATAAAGAAATATACTTTATATATATATTAGTGTCTCATAGGTCAAAGGCCTTTCATCAGCATCAAAAAACGTGGTTTATACTTTTATCCAAGTTTATTAAAAATCCATTTAAGCTATTTTGCTTAATTCTACCTACCTATTCTTCTCTTCATCCTCTAAAGCAGGCAATACATACATATCATCAATTCCTTCTCTTCGAACTTGTGTAATACTGGGCAAAGCTTCATTGCTTAGGGAAAAAAAAAGAAAAAACAGAACACCAATTAACAGGTTCAAGAGACTTACTATCACTTATAAACAAGGGTAAAATAATTTTTATTCTTGCCTTTTGCCTTTAAGAGCAGTTTTGATAACATGTCTCTTCAGCAGTGTTTTCAAGAGTTTCTCTGTAGTTTTCCTGGAATCATTGATGGCAATTTCCTTTCTTTGTCTTCGCTTAGCCTATGAAAGTAAGATTAACACCAACAAGATATTGCTGGATGCTGAAGATGCACATCCAGCAAATCCCTGTTAAAATTCCGTGTGCTGAGCCTATGAGCTACTCCTAACTCATCCTACACCAAGGAGGACAGAGCCTTCAGAGCCTCTAAATCTACGTCCACTTCCTCTGTGGGACTCAGGAACAGCTTTCAGCTTCTGGGTACAAATGCCTGCAGAGCTGCATTCAGGTCCTTTCTGGAGCACAAGCCAGGCTTGTGCCATCCCTCCCTTCTCTGCAGCCGGGCTCCCATGCAAATCAAACCTGGCTAGATTAAAGAAGAGCTGCTGCATGTTCCAAGAGCTAACGCAGGCTAGGACTGCAAAGGACACCTGCAGAGCAATGGACTTCAATCCTCCATCCCCACAGCTCAGAAACATAAGCAGAACAACAGGAAGGAAATTGAAAATGGCTGCTAACCATCAGCAGACATACAGCCTCTTTTACATTGCAATAACTCACAAAGGTAACTCACCAAGGTTTGTCTCTTCAGCAGAGGTGCCTCTCCATCAAAAACAAAGACGGGTCGAATCCGGAAAAAGAGCAACTTGCAGAGCCGATGAAACAGAGTGAGCAGGTGAGCATTCCGTACAGAAATACCACCACGATCTCTGGCTCCCTTTATTGCTTGGTTCAACCAAATACTGATATCTTAAAGAACCATTGAGAGGAAAAAAATGTGCTCTTTTACACATATACAACATTGGGAGTTCCTATAAGGTGCACAGATTTGACTGAGCGGCTTTTGCCCACGGCTCCAAGCTTATCTTATCAAAATCAAGAATATCCCAATAGCTAGGAACATGGAAGAAGAATTAAGCATTGCCCCTATTGCCCTACACAAAAAGAAGAGCGGAAGCAAAAGTGCACCAAATACCTCCCCAGTTATTTTTACAGATAAATGATTGGTAACTTCCTTCCACATCTTTCCAACATTTAACCAGGACAAGAAAGCTGATGCATATGTATAAAACTTCTTCGTCTTGTAGTCCTACTCAGAGCAGCACATTTATTGATAAAGTGCAAAATTCTATAGCCCAACACTTGTATAAGGAACTTATTAAAAAAATTCTGGGGTTTTTTAAAGATGAAAATAAAAGAGCTTTGTATTTCACCTAATATAAAGCAAAACTTCCACTTACCAAAATGTAGGCAATTTAAATGTAATAATAATTTAAATGTAATAATAATAATAATCACTTATAAATAAGGGAAATAGTTAAAACAATCTCCCTTGCAACTTCGGTTCCCCAGCTTTACTTTTAAAGGATACCAACAGCAAGAATTTTCCCCTCCAGCGTTTCTGGGTTTATGGGTCTCCCGGTGCATTCAAGCAGCTTCCAAAGTCCTTGAACTCCCATTGTCCTTCCTTAGCTGCTTTGAGAGATAATCTATGAGGCATAAAAGAAGGAATAGCCTAAAGACGATGCGGCCCGCGACCGCTTTATTAATTCAAACCGGAATAACGAGGCAGCCGCTCGGGCCGGGACAGCCAGGGACAGGGGCAGGGAGAGGGAGGGGGCAGGCGGGGGTCGCGATCCCGGACGTGCGGCGGGGAGCGGATCCCGGCGCAGGGACCGGCAGGAAGAAGGCGGCAGGCAGGCCCCGGTCCCCGCGTCGAGTCCAACCTGTGACCTAACGTCCCTTTGCCAGCTAGACCACGATCTAAGTGCCGCGCCCAGACTAAACACTCCGGGGACGGTAACTGCACCAGCTCCCTGGGCAGTCCTTTCTAATATCTAATTACCCTTTCTGTGAAGAAATTCCCTTATGTCTCACCTAAACCTCACCTGGTGCTGCTTGAGGCCATTTCCTTCCATCCTGTCACTTGTTACCTGGGAGAAGAGGCCGATCCCCAGCTGGCTGCAGCCTCCTTTCAAGTGGTCGTAGAGAGTGATAAGGTCACTCCTGAACCTGCTCTTCTGCCCTCCATCTCCCTCAGCTGCTCCTCATAAGACTTGTGCTCCATCACCTTGACCAGCTCTCTTGCTGGTTGGAAAAGGAAAAAAAGCCTCCTGTCCCAGAACAAAATCCCACAATGCAGACTAAAAGTAGTCCTGTTGTTCTCACTCCCAAACTTTATTTCCCCTGCAGCCTGTGCTCTCTCTGTTCTGCCCAGACCACAGCCGCAGTGCCCCCCACTGCAGGCACCCCACCACCCAGAAATCCCTAGGGAAAGCTCCCTGCAGCACAACCCCAAGGAATGCACTGGGCTGCTGCCAATGCTGGGAGAATCGATATACTACATACTCTGGATGAAGTGTGACAGTCTCGAACCCAGGAGCAAATTAACTGCAAAACCAGAATTTGATCCCAATCTACATAAGCAGAACAGCCAACAACCATCAGAGAAGAGACCTTGTTTCTCAGTGCAGCTATTGTTATTATGCAAAAGTTATGAGACACACATGTAACTCCGGCTATATAAGTCCTAAATACCCTAAAGAATACAGCTCTAGTACTCTAAACAAAGCTGAGCCCTCAGCGCAAACTCAGCTTGCAAAAACAGGGTCTGAGAATAGCCCATCTGGAAAATAAGATTTCAAAACCTACGGGTTTTGTTCAGTCACAAGGCTGCAGGCTTTGAGAAATTAAATAGAAGTCACAGTGGCTGCACCGAGCACCACTTTTTATGACCCAAGAGATCCTACCTACTTTGCTAAGCAGTAGCTGCAACTTTGATCTGTCGCTTACCTACTTTGCTGAAGACCTTCACTAAATGCAGGGCCATCATTTCCATGACAAATGAAAAGCAAACAACAAGATAGAAAACAAATTTTATTGAATGAACAAAAGTCAAAAAGTCTCCCATTTTTGGTTAACAAAAGCAGCAAGCTACAAAACCCCCACATTCCATGACAAATCTTTTTATGTCAAAAAATTAATCCTTGAGCAGGTATGAACATTTGTACATAGAACAATACAACTGCTGAGATGTGTTTGGGCAAACAACTGGATTTACTGAGGAAAGAATAAAAGAAAAAAAAAAAGAATTCACCTGGGACACCTGAAAAAGCTTGAATTGCGTGCTGGCTGAGAGGTATATCATCAGGGCTGCCAGCAGTTTTCAGCACTGGCATCCCCTTTACACAAAATGAAAAAAGCAGCAGAAAAAGGACAGATATTGTAGGACTGAACAAGGAAAAGTACTGCCAACAGAACACAGTGTTCAGCTAGCTCATTTGGCTAATGGTAAATGCAGCTTTTGATACTGACTTTCATAAGCTTGAGTTAAGTGAGTCCGTGCTCTCAGGAGGCTCCAGGGTAAGAGTTCAGCCACTTTACCCACAGAGCAGAAGTAACAGAGAAGTTCCATCCTCAAACAGGCGATTCCTCACAGTCACAAACAGGCAACCCGGTAAGGGAAAAGAAACTGAGACCTGCTTGACAAGATATGATTATCTGACTGACAGAAGTCAAATGGGAATTAAATGGAGAATGTACATTCTCTTTGTAAATCCAACAAGGTTTTCTAACATATGTGCTCTTTTTTTTTCATTTGCACTGGATATGGACAGCCTTACTAAAATGAAGTGCTAAAAACAAAGGCAATGTTTACTTTTATCCTTACACCATTGACAGAATAACCCTTTTTTATAATGTCATACCATAATTTTTCATGCTCTTGAACAATAAATATTTTCAATGAAGTCTGTTTATTACATTGACTGATTTCAACCTGCTCTTTTGTTTTCACAGATCAGGACACAGTACAATTATTTCAAAAGAAATGATTGATTTTGCTATCATATTCACCTTTGATTGCAAAATTACAACAATCTGTGCTTATCTGTCACTTTATACATCAGATCTCGTCTATTGCAACCATACCAACATATTTATTTAATAATTATGAAGCTGCATCTTATACCATAATTTCTATTCTTATGTGTTCTAGGACTAATAAATCCCTAATATGTTTTGATTAAAACTAACTTTAATATATCAACTCTATCATCTAAAGTTAATTTTAATCATTTCCATCATAATCATTATAACTCTGATATCCACTGTTCCTCCTCTCCCGAAGGTTAGATTTCTTCCACATAGATTCTTGATGAAAGCTAGCGCTGAAAGATCGACCCAGTCGTCCGTGTTGTTTCTTAGATATATTGTCTTCACTCTCAGATTTGGAAATTCCTTGTCCCTGTGTTTGGGATTGTTTATTCTGTCTAACGTTTCCAAATGGAAAATTCCAAGGACCAAATCTTTGCCAGTTAAGTCTCTGAAAGGCAATGATGCAATGAAGATTTCCTCCAACCTAATCAAAATAAAAAAGGTTCTTTGTTAAATGCACACCACAGGTACATTTCTAACATACATAGATATTTGACATCAACATTTTGGCAAGTAACACAATACTTTCAAAAAGAAAACAAGTGCCACAACATACAAACTAGGAAAAAAAAACCCAACAAACGCACCACCACAAAATCATATACAGAAATATACAATTTGCATCAATCAGCTCTGATCATTTCCCAGATTCAATTACTGCTTTCTTATATCTTTTAAAGCTATCCATTTTATCCTTCAGGGGCCAGTATCACTTATCTTCTGCTAGTCTTTTTTTACTTTCTAGCTACCTTCTCAGCAATTATCTGTTCTGGTCCATTCTGATCTTGCTGACATGGTCTTCCACAGGGTCTTCACATCTGAAATCATCTCTCCAGTCTATTATTTCTCACAGAGTTTCAATCTGCAAATCACAAATACATCCTCCACCCATGAGATACAGCCCTATCTATTGGAAAGAAAGCCACATGCATTGAAAGTAACTCCACACAAGGGAGACGTACACATTCTTTTCTGCCTGATCCTATTCAATTGTACTTTCTTTCCCACTTAAATGTCATTGGAGGCTCATATCCCAAAGGGTCTGTAATTTGTCTGCAGAACATTTCTATACTTGCTGCAGCTACATTTTAAACCAACAAAGTTAAATATTCTGACCAAATACACTCTGTATACGCAGATATTCTGGTTCATATACCAAGCTACTGATGCTTTATAACTTGTCCAGCAAGTAAATCTAAATGACTTGAATAGCATTCAAGAACCCACATTAAACTTTTGCCTTCAGCAACACTTGATAACAGAACAAATTCCTTTAGTGAAGTTATCTTACACTGCTGAAGTATGAGTAAGTTTGCAAAACCTACCATGAGCTTTCTCCCATCTAAGTGAGTTTACCTTACCTTCTTTGTTTTTCGATGTTGCAATCCTCTCTCTAGGTGTCGGATATCTAAATATTCTGGATTTTGAGTGTTTAGGTCAGTGACAATATCTGTCCACCTACAGAATAAAATCATTACTGCTCAGCTGATATTTATGAAACCTAAGCAGCACAAGGACTCACGTACATATACATGCAAATACAGACCTGTATCTTTAAACAGTCTTATCAATGATTTAAAGATAAATGAATGTGTAAAGTTACATAAGCCTCAGTATTAGACATCAAGCCAGATGTAAAAGTGTCGCTTTTAATCAAAGCATTCACAGTGATTATTCCTGCTCTTGGGAAACACCTTCCAAAATGAGTAAGAGCACCATGAGTCATAGTTACATTCCTTATGCTTACCAATTTATCAGTGTGGGAAAGAAAGAAGCAAAGTGTGGTTTAGGCAAGGAGAAATATTAGCCTTCTTTTTATTTAAACCTCCTCTAACCTTTTGTATTATTTTGTTCAGTTCCTTTGTTTCTTTTGCACACCAAACATGCCTTTACCAGACAGCTCTCATCATAACTCACTCCTCCATTTGATTTAATTCCAAACTATCAATTCAATCATTCCCCATTCACTCAGCTTTTCAAAGATTCATAATTCCTTTCAATCCAAGTGAAACAAATATTTTCATATTCCAGACCTCTTTAAACCTGCACATCACCTTTTCATTTCTATCAATGTCTAACTCCCTGTTTCTAACACCACCCTCCAAGATCAGAAAACACATTTCAACTCCAACACTTGCCCCCTTTCCTTAAGCACAGAACTTTCTGCTAGCTCCAACTGGGAGTGCAGCTGGAAGAAGAATGTTTCCACAATCAAAATTAATATTACAATTACAATTCATATTATAATTACGATTAATATAACAAATATATAACAAATATAACAATATATATAACAAATATTTAAAAAATAATTTGTTACATATTCAGAAACCTTTTCCTGTGCCATTTGTAGCTGATATACCACACAACAAAGTTCTACTCTCGGGACCTACAATATGCCATTTCTCATTAATCAGATGCATAATATGATTTTAATTTTATTGCACTTTATCTCATAGTCCAAAATACCCAGGTATTTGCAGTTATTGCCAAGGTCACATCACTGACCAAACAAAAAACCAAAAAAAAAAAAAAAACAAACAAAAAACCCCACACCAATCTGTCATATTTCTACCTAGCACCCTCTAGTTCTCCTAGTCTGTACGTCCAGTTTAGACATCAACTTTGTTTGAGTCAAACCTCATCAATAAATGTACTGTTTGAATGCACAGATAACCAAGTTACAGAGTACAGGCTGCACCTGCACCTGAGCTTGGAGATCTCAGCAGCAGCAGAATATCCTGTGCACAGCTCAGACACAGCCTGTGAATGTCCTCAGCTCTCTGAAAACTCCTCCAAGGGCCATGCAGTCTGTAAGTCACAACTGGCATGACCATAGACAGCTGAGGTGCCTTTTCTTCCAGGTTAATATGAGCTGTGTCACACTCAAACAAAAGATACAGGCTTTGGGTCTCAGCAGCCCACATATGTTCTGACAGGTGATGCAAAAGTGCAGAGCCAGCCTTGGGGTCAAAACACAAAGCTTCTCACTAAAGCAGCATCTGTTTCTATTGGATATACATATATATGCATGTATATATGCATTCAAAAGAACTAAAATGTCACTCTGTGACTCTGAGTAGAGAACTACCAACTGCTTTGAAAGAAAACATTGTTTTACATTCTTACTAAGTAACATACCTTTTACAGTGTATTGTTGGATGCTTTCTGCTGGGCTCCCCAATTAAGATCCAATATTCTACTTCTTGCTGCAAGACACGACCTCTGTTCAATAGAAGATACAATCCTAGTAAGATTTATTGTGCATACTAAAATGAAAAAAAGATATAAACAGTCTCTTGTTCTGTTTAGGATTTTCTAACATTTAAAATTGTTTCCTCAGCCAAACTAAAAACCAGCTCCTGTACTATAGTGCTCACAATTGCATACAGGGAACCTTTTGTTGCACAAGGCCTGAAAGCAAACCTTGGGGGTGCTACAGCACGTTATTTTGGAGGAAGACAGATTTTCACTAAAAGCAGTTTCAGTTGATTGAAAAAGAGGCTGGTACACGATGTAAATATAAATATATAGGAAACAACAGAAATAAGAGTTGTGGAAAGCCATATAAATGTGGTACAAACAGCTTCCTCCCTATCTGTGATGTCTAACAGTCAGGAAAGAGTCCTTTCCACTATTTTTAAACTATACCTCAGTTGACACTTGTTACTAAGAGCTGTAGGGTAACCTGTGAGAACAAAACTGGCAACTTCAAATGCTTCCTTCTGAACATCCAATACCAGATACTAAAATCCAAACCTTTGAATTAATACTACTTCACAATCAACTTTCACAAAGCTCAAAGCTTGCAGTAACCTTGTCAAGGAAAAGTTTTGACAGGTATTAGGGCAGAATTGACAAGATATACTGTTCTGCGACTTCCTGTGTATAATTATCTCATGAAAAACTACATCAGTTTCAACGTGACAAAACCTGACATTTTTCTGCCTAGGGTATTAGACAGCATGTGGCCTTATTGCTTGGAACATTTTGTTTACTTACAAAAAATTCCCTGTAAAATAAAAATTCCATCAGTAAATAAGTATTCCACCAGTGCAAAGATGGGAAACCAAGACACAGGATAGATTAATTGACTTACCTAAAGTCACACTGGAAGTCTGTGGTTGAACTGGGAACTGAACCCAGGTCTCCCGAGTCCAAATCCAGCAACCTAAGATCATACAGGAAGTCTGTGGGTGACCTAAGAACTGTCTCTAAGCTCAGCCTAACACCCTATCCACCCACTTCTTTTGGGACCTAAAATGTTTCTTAGCTTGATTTTTAAATAAAAGCTTTCCTTTTTAAGTAGAGCGCAAAAACAGGTAAAGAAAAACTGCTCCAGAATCTATTGGTAGTGCTTCTGAAAACAAAACTTTTGTTTTCCTCAGTAGGATCAGAAAATACAAAGAAAACAGGATGCTCATCTAGTCTGACCTCCAGCCCAAAGTAAGGGTATAAAAGCTTCCTTAACTTATTATTTCATGTTACATTGTTAGAAGAGAACTGTTGTTAAGAAAGAAAGCTTAATATTGACTTAAAAATAACATCACTAGTGACTAGGAATCCATTTCAGCCATGTGTAAAGAATGTAAGTGTTGTTCTCACTCATTACTAAACAATATAAATTTAAATTAGTTAAAAGGCATGTTATGTTTCCACACACTCGACCATATTATTTCTCAGATTGTATTTTAGATCTAGTAAACTTTTTTTTTTCCTCTTTGGTCTTCTAGTGCAGATTCTTCCTAACTGATTGAGTAAGTAAGTGATTAACATTTTGGTAAACTCAAGTAGACTGATGTGTTGGATTTCAACCTGGGACCGACTTTTTTATACTTCTCACAAACCTGGCAAGTCAGTGAACTCAGTCTCAATGAAAAACGGTATTCTTTTGTTCATAAATCAAAAGCTTTCATTAACCCTATCATAAGCTTCACACAGGGAACCAATTAGATTCAGATGATTATGCTTTATTACCTCCAACCAATGACCATTTTGAACTCCCCAAGTTGAGCTAGCATTCTCTATTCCTTCACGTCACCCTACCTATTCAACAAAGTCCAAGTCAGACTGCTCAGCAAGCAAATAGCCAGAAGTTCACCTTATACTAGTGACCTATGCTTTTCACTGCTTAACATCCCCCAATACTGGGATCTGCTAATTTTCTCAGGGATTGACTACTTATGCTCTATGATAATACTAATAAATACTGACCAATGGCTGAACATAGAGAAATTCCAGCATAATCCTTTAATACATACCATGTTTGCAACCACTTTGAGACAGGAAGAACAGCTTAATATAATTCAGTGAATGAGGTAAAACAAACTACTCTCCTCAAGAGAGAGCATAGAGCACTCTACTACGTATAGCACTCTTCATTGAGCAGCAAGGTAATGCCTTACTAAAGCTAACATATCTCAAGAATGAATATTTTCAAAGTTAAAATTTGTGGGTTTGATGCAAGACTCTCCCCAAATTCCGTATGAATATTAATGTTATCTTTTTCTAAAAATCTGTATTTAATTGAAAACTATATCAACTACTGCATTATATTATCCTAGTAGTGTCACTCTGACAAATCTGAAATTATTATACAGAGAACTGTATTTTTATTCTAAAACAAATGGCATATTAAGCTTATAGAATTACTCTAGCATTTTGAGCACTGTTAAAAAAAGCCAAACCTAATGTCATAGTCCAAAGATCTCTTCTAGCTTTTCTCTCCCCCTTCCCTCCTAATTCCTGGTAAGAAACCATTCATATATCTTTACTTTTCTATGCCTTACGTGCCAGTAGTTGGAGTTTACCATCACCATTGTTATTATTAGTCAACATTAATGCAGAAAAAGTACGTAACCACCATCCTGTGATACCTACAGACACTGGTTTCTGAGTGTAAACTTCATCACATCCACCTCAGGAAGGATTAATATCACTGCAGACTTTTTGCTTCCAAAGGAAGACTGCAACATACACACACTTCTTTTGTTCTTTTCTTCCAAGCTCTCTAGGAACACTCTCCCCATAATTAGCTGGCTTTTTATTGTTTAGTCTTAAAAAAACCCCACCTGGCCTTTTTTCATATGTTATTTTTCAGATTAGTTACCTTCCCTTGTCCTTCAATAAAATAACTACCTTCTCTCCACATGGCTAGAAGGCCTTTAAAACAAAATTTCTTACAGTTTTCCATTTTAAGTTCTCTCAGTGTAGTCTGTTTAGTTATGTTTCATTTTAAGTCAGTCCTATCAAACCACACAGTAGTGTTTTTCTAGCTCAGACAGACACCTATATGACACAAACTGAACCATTATTTATGGAGAAAAATGGTATCGATTTTGCAGTAATTTTTTTCTGTATGTTTCTTCCACTAAAATAAGCATAAACACAGTACCTTACCTATAGGCTTTACTAGCTTTTACTGGGGTTGCTTCAAATCCAATTGGGCAAAAATAATGGTTTTGGCAATGGTAGATGTAGGCCATTGATTCATCTTTCAGTCCTCGTGTTAGCTTTGCAAGAGCCCCTGCAGCTATAAAGGAAGATCAAGTTACAGGCCAGGGTGCTTTGGATCCTGAGTAACACATTCAGCAGAAAAAAAAAGACCTATTTGACAGCAAAGTAGTTATACTGCTTTTTAAGTGGGAGGACATGACCTGACAGGCATGCACAAAATACACTTTTGATATCAAACTTATTGCTTTTTTGTACCAGGCAGGAAATTAAATACTATCTGCTGCACAGTCTGTGCCAGGGAAATGCAATATAAAGTATGCTTTGTGTTTAGATCAAAATCAAATTTAAAAAAGAACGAAAAGTATCTCTTAACCTAGGAAAGACACACTGCAACAGAATGCAGTCCCAGCTGCCCTAAGCCAGATGTGGCACAAATTGATGATACTACTGAAAACACTCAAACATGTTGGTATCATGAGCTTCTTGGAGCTTCCTAATCTCAGGAACATACAGGGGCATGCAGTGGTTTATAACATGACCACAGTGCTCGGTTTCAGAAGCCTAGAAGAGGCACTGAAACATGACAATTTTCAAGTGGGATACCAAGAAAAAGAAAAACCTATTTTAATAATCTCTAAAACTTTTTAGGATTTTGTGATTTTAAAGAATCTTTCAGTTAGAAGGTAATTACCCAAACTATATCGAAGTAATGCAGTATAAACTGCATATGAAAGTAAAATTTTTAAATAGTACACCTAAAAAGTGGACAAAAATGCAGCTTCATAAGTTAATTGAGAATAATCACCTAACTTTAGAAAGAGATGTTAGCTACAGTCAGGCAGAACAGGTAAGTTCATTACCTTTAAAACTGGGCTCTTTAAAAGCATAAAACATTTAGTACGGGCTAATACTTTTGGTTCTCACAGTGGATCACAGCAAACAAATCCTCCCACACACCAATGCAGAACTGGAAATGCAGTGTTTTCCTGGATACCTTAACATGCCAATTTGGTGACAGCAGAATATATAGCACAGAATGTATTTTATCATAAGAAAAGTATAAATGAAAATTTTAGCGAAATAAGAGAAAAAGTAAAACCAGAAAAATCAGCCAACTTGGATCTATTTGATATCTTATCTCAGACTGGAAGTACTACTTAGAGGCTTAATCCTGCTACACACTGCAGGATTTTTCAATTTATGCACTGTAAGATGAATACCTTAGGACTAGCTACGTACCAGTTTCTCCAGCTGTCTTGTTCTTCCCATGAGGTTTATACAGAACATATGAGCATCCCTTGATATGGAAGTGATCATTTATTTGCCTGAACCATCTGAAAAAATAAGCTTAAAGATTGTAGTAACTCAAGAATTATTACATACAATTTCATTTCCTCACACTTTTCCTGTGTTTTAACAGTTTAGGACTACCTTGCTAATATTCTGACTGTGGATGACCACGGCACCCAATACAAAACTTAACATGTCCTAGACAGAGAAATAAATACACAGAGCCTTTTCCTTCATTTTGCTTTTCCAGACTTGACATAGACCCATAATTATGAAAAACATGGATGTCAAATGTTGGTCCTACTGTATTTAGCCCAGTCACCTCTAATGTGCAATTACTGAGCCTTTAGAAAGGCACACAAATTCTGAGGTGCCAAATTTCAACCGTGATTTGTAGGGTACATAAATGAAATCTAAGATACCAGAAGGGACCCTTCAAGTGAGACTTTCTACTTATCCTGTTAGGTTTCTCTCACCTAAACTTCACAAAGCCTGAGCATTACAGGAGCCTCATACTCCAACTCCTCACCGCAGCATGAAGTGAGGACAGGTCAGCAATTTTTCCACATTAGAAGATTCAAATTCACATGTTTGAAGATAGTACCTCAATCATAAAGCTATGCTGGGTAATGGGGCTGGCTCCCAGCCCTCCTGTCTCCCAATCTGACAAGTACTTCAAAACTATTGGACCAGGTAGGAAAAAAAAAAAGAAAACAAAAAGATGGGTAACTTCTCTGCTGCATAGAGGATGCTCACAGGGGAAATCAAAGAAGAATTATAAGTTTAAATTTTGTCTGTATAGACTGTTGACACAAAGAGACAGAATATTTTATGAGCTTGGTCTATAAGAGCTGCTATACCCTGACATACTCCTGAAGAAATACAAATCCTGGATCTGAATTGCCTAAAGCAGGAAAGGAAATTTTCATCACAATTTTCCAATGATCTAGCCAATATGCTGGATAGAGAATAGACTGCTGTCACATTTTCAAATCCAGCATAATCCTGATCACTCAAACATTATATATTGCCCTAAAAAAAATTTAACTAAATCAAATGCAACTCACAAAGCAAGCAAGAATACTGCAGAAGTTTTTAATCCCACCAAAGTCAAAATGTTCAGCACTCTAGCACAATATGCTTCTTCACTCTGTTTAATCCCAGAATGTCTTATTAATTTAAGACCAAAAAAAAAGTACACAAAGAATTTAAGTCCAACCTATAAATATCAGGAAACAGCAGAGCAAAAGTGATAAAAAAATTTCAAAGTGTTCTGTGACTCCAGCCCCATGTTTTTGTTCCTGAACAACTCCATTGCAGAAAAGATTCAGCACTACCTCATTTTCAATTCTTAAAATACATTTTACATTAAGTTAATAGTGTATCAATTGTCTTTTCAGGCCATTTCAGTGATATTAGCAAGTATTTAACATGTATTTTCAAAAATAGGAAAATAAGTGTAAGCAGAAAGTGTCCTAACCAGGAGGCTAGACTCAGAGTATTATACAACCATTACACAAACTGAACCAAAAATCAAACAGCATTTCACATTGACCTGACCTGTGTAATAACATCACATTATTCAAAATGGCCAGCAAACAACTCTTTGAGAAGTTTCATTGTCAGAGTACTCAGGTATCCTTCATTATTCTAAAACATAAGGGGATTAACACACCAGCCAGTTTGTTTTTGAATAAATCAACTACTACTGTATTCTCAAGGGTTCTATCTCTTAGCAACATCAAAAGAACTGAACATACCTCATTAGAGTTGTATTTCCAGTGAAGGGACCAAACCTAATCTCCTCAAATGGGGGCTGAAAGCCCAGTATATGCAAGGCTTCTTCTTGAGTGATGGGGGGTAAACTTCAGAAAAAGAAAAAAAAGTGCTGTAATTAGAAACATTTTTGACACTCTAGAGGCAAAGCAAAGCAATCTATGTGTGACTTTACCTTCCAGCTCCCAGTGTACTATATAAGAAATTCCAGCAAGACACTAAGGATGAAATTCCACAGGAAGTCTTGTACTGAGGTCGGCTAACACAATACCTTAAACAAAAAACCTCAAATATATTAGTAACACAATCTTGACTCACATGCATGACAAATCTGAACTACTTTTTTGTGTGCCATGTCACTGAAGTGCCACATTACAATGAATGTTTTTATGTCATCTGTATTAAAATAAAAAAACAAACAAAAACTCCGCAACAACTGTATCCTTAAAAACAAAAATTAAGCAAATATGTTAACCAATTTCTTTGCCAGATACCACTACTCTATTTCATATAAATCAGTCAAATTTCTAACAGCCCCATGGGAGTTGTGTACAAATGATCCTGTAGGAGAATACAATTCTGTACTAATATAACATATGGTTTTATCCAGTCTCTTTTAATACATGCACTTGTGGCAAACTGCATCTCTACTAATTTACTAATGAATGTCATTCTGGGCCACAGATTCTCTAGGTTAACTCTAACTTTCTGGTGTCACAGACAAAGTTAGAACCAGACAGATGCATTAAAATAATTGAATTGAGTGAGTTATATTAATACAATAATGGTTGTATAGAAATGACAGATTCTGATCAAGTATTTCGCAATAAAAAGTAAAATCAGAAATAAAACATATCAGTGGTACATTTAAGAAAGCTCTAATTTTTCTTCTAGAATGCATGAGACAGTGTATGCTTAACATTTCTACTAAAAGAAATTATGAAGATATTATTGAGAAGTTCAAAATCAGGTAACTAGCAACAGTTTTTACTGAGAAATGACATGGTTAGTGTAGTTCATAAATTCATAACTTCATAAATGAATTCATAAATACTACCATCTCCGAAGGTCTAACACTTTTCTCTCCTTCACATCTTCAAGAGCTGAACGCTGAGGACACTCTCTGTATTGTTTGCTTTTTTTTTCCACAGATTTTTTCTTTGTCCCTTGTTTCTTCATGTTGCCTGCAAATCAAATTTCAGAATCAAATTGATGTCTAGTTTGCCATTCACAGCTTTCTTCTTAAATACTTTTAGCAATAGCATACAGCTCAAATAGAGACACTGCTTGTGTTAGCAAGCATAAACTGGGACTAAACATTAACTGAAAGGTAAAAGTTCAAATACATAATCTAAATTGTCAACAGGTTTGTAAAGCTGCCATTAGCTCTGTAAACAACATGGTTTAGATCATAAACAGAATTACTGATGACCTGCCCAAGTGTTTAGAGAGATAAGTCAATCTCATTATTCTAATGCATTAAATCACCCATCCCAGAAATAGACTCTCGGCATGGACCTCCCATCTCCTAGCATTAGGAACATAATGAAATGCTTGTTTTTCACTGCCAGCCTTGCAATCAGTTACAGCTTCTAATGAAAACTTATACGCAAATCTATTAATAATAATAATATGCACCCAAGGTCTTTTCCTTTTTATAAGCCACTGTGAAAGTAGAAAATGGAGAGTTGGGCCTCGTGCTAAAGCAGAAATATTTTTATTCTGTTACGAGGCCATACATCCAGATGCGTAATATACTAGATCCTACTAAAACAACAAAAAAACCACTCCAACAACATAGGGGAAGGAAGGGTGGAATACCAGAAACCACCCCAAATACTACACAGTTAAGCAGAAGTCAGCTTTGCTTTGGATCCACTTCCCCTGGCAGTTACACTTGACTTTCACTCCTTCTCTCTCTCACTCTCTTCTGTCCCGATGAGCAGGTTCCTTGAAATGAAGTACAGGCTCTTGAACAGCACTTCCTCACAGGACATGTGTCCTGGCCAGCCCCCTTCACAAACAAGCTGGAAACACGAAGCCTTTTCCTTTCATATCAAAACTTCACTACCTCACCTGCTTTGTTCTTCAGATTTGAGTTCACGCCATTGAACTCCGATTTGTCTATTTCCCATGCCAGTGGAAGCTTTCCAAGATTGCCAGGCAGGCTTTCCAAGTTAGCATCTTCACTGTAGATAATCTCTGAAGCACCAGTTTGAACGCTGAGTAAGTTAGGTGTGTTATTTCCAACGTTTAAGGCAGCACTGCTTGATAGGCAGGCACTAACTGAAGCACTTGGACTTTTACAAATAGATGTTACTCTGTTTAAAAAAGCATAGTCTGAGCAGATGGTATAAAACTTCTCTCTTGTATGAGTCACAGGACATCCCCATGGATAATGACCATCTTCCCTAGACACCAAGGATGCAGTGGAGGTGTCTGACATGCAGTATGGCTTCACGGGATCGTGAAGAGAAGCTTCTGGGGATTCTTTCCCAGGTCTGTTTTCAGTGTTTCCATTATGTCCAGAACCATTTTCTTTTTCATCTTCTGAAATAGTAGGCATTGAACGATACTAAGAGTATTGCACAGCAAAGAATACTTTTTCTTTATGTTTTAATTACAACAGGGTTTTCATCATTGCCTCCATTGCCTCAGCAAGGTAACAACAAGGTATCTGAAAAAAAAAGTTAAGTTAGAACATGTGTCTTATTCAACATCAAATATATACAAAACTTATCTTTGAACTCATAGCCAATAAAAGCTGAAATACCCTTCAAGACACCACAATACGCATGGTGTCTTTCCCTAAGCATCTCTAGAACTCTACAATCAGCACTTTTTATCATTTGTGAGGTGCCAGCAGCATACACCACAGTGGTATCATGATGGGGACATAACAAGCAATTACACTCATAGACAAGCACACAAATAAAAAAATTAAAAAGTTTTCTACATGTTCTCGGTTGTGGTCGCTCTCTTCTATCCCTTACAGTCACAATACACTGTTAATGTGGAGTACAGAATAACTTATATAAATTACTAAATATTTTAAAATATTATAAAAATCATCATACAGCAATTTAAGGTCACTTAATTCTGCTGAATCCCTCAAGCTTTTGCTGCAAGTGAAGTTCAAGCATACAATTACAGTAACCTCCATCGATTGTAAATTGACAACACCACCCTCAATCTGTTCCAGTGCTTTCCTCCTACAGCTGTTAAAGCTTCCCTTTTATTTTTACGTGCCTCTTATTCTACAGGACGTGAGAAAGAAAAGCAGGTTCTGTTTACGGCAGCTAAGAATCACCAAAAACAGATTTAGACGGCTGGCTGTCTCGCTTTAAACGATCATTTTTAAAGGGCAAGCTAACAGCGTGTGTGTTATCTGTCATCTCAGCAGCTCGCACGTCGGCAGACACGCGCCGCAGACGGGAGCCCGGCGCGAGGGCGGCAGGAATTCCGCCCCACAGCCTCCTCCCGCAGCACCGCACCTGCAGCGCCCCGGGAGCGCCCCTGGCCTCCCCCGGCCGGCCGGGCCCCGCTCGGCGGAGCGCAGGGACACGTCCAAGCACCCGCCCCTCCCCCGCGCTGCCGCCAGCCGCGAACAGCCAGAGCGAACAGCCGCGGGATGGGGGAACGGGCCCCCCGGGGCCGTGGGCTCGCTCCCCTCCTGGGTTCCTGCCAGGGGCGGGGGGCGCGGCGGGGCTGCCCCCGGCCCGCGTTACCTGCGCGCAGCGGGGCTCCCAGCGTCGCCTCCCCGGCCCGCGTTACCTGCGCGCAGCGGGGCTCCCAGCGTCGCCTCCCCGGCCCGCGTTACCTGCGCGCAGCGGGGCTCCCAGCGTCGCCTCCCCGGCCCGCGTTACCTGCGCGCAGCGGGGCTCCCAGCGTCGCCTCCCCGGCCCGCGTTACCTGCGCGCAGCGGGGCTCCCAGCGTCGCCTCCCCGGCCCGCGTTACCTGCGCGCAGCGGGGCTCCCAGCGTCGCCTCCCCGGCCCGCGTTACCTGCGCGCAGCGGGGCTCCCAGCGTCGCCTCCCCGGCCCGCGTTACCTGCGCGCAGCGGGGCTCCCAGCGTCGCCTCCCCGGCCCGCGTTACCTGCGCGCAGCGGGGCTCCCANTGCGTGGCGGTCGGCGCGGAATAGCGAGAAACGGGCTGAGAGACATGGCTTGCTCAGCCTGGAGAAGAGGCCCCTGAGAGGGGATCTCGTCGGTGTCTATAAGTACTGAAGGGAGGGTGCCGAAAGAATGGAGCCAGGCTTTGCTCGGTGCAACGGGCAGAGACTGATGCGCTGGAAATTCGACCTGAACGTGAGGATGAACTTCCCTGTGCAGGTGACCGAGCACTGGAACAGATTGCCCAGAGAGTTTGCGGAGTCTCCCTCACTGAAGATGCTGAAGAACCGTCTGGATGCAATCCTGCTCAATGTGTTCTGGGCTGACCTTGCCTGGGCAGGGAGCTTGGACCAGACGACCTTTTATTAGAGGGAGCAGGGTTCTCTTGGTTCCCCTGACAGTAGTAAGAACATGTGTAACAACAATGCTTCTGCAAAACTGTATGAAGGAACTAAAGCTTATTTCAGGTAAAACTGTCTGGAACTGCTGACAATATTTGTCACCTCATCCTTCACTGCAGTCAACATGAACAAACACAGTGACACTGAAGATACAGCTGGAGCTGTTCTGGTACTGCCACAAATATGTAAAATTAATTAATTTTTAAATATTCAGAATGATTTTATAAGAAAGTCTTAATAAAATTTTAAATAAAATATCAAAAATTTATATGATGTCCTGCTGACAGAGGATTTGCTCCTGGCAATTACGACACTGTACCCTCAGTCCACAGAACCCCCACTCCCAGCAAAATACTTTCTGTGAGAAGTGCTGTAATTAATGGAAAAAAACCAAACTCTAATATCTCTTCAACTGTTAGTGTTATTTGATAGTTTTCAGTGGTTAGGCAGAGCTGAGTTGCCAAAGTGCTCGAGCAGTTTTGGGTACAGCCATGATTGCCATCCCCTGGACATGAGAAGACCTAGACTGCATTCAGTAGTTTATGTGGCTTCATCTTGAGGCAACCTTCCCCTTCTAGTGGAGAGCATCCTTTATGCCTTTGCCAGCTGGAAGCCTGTTGAGCCTTAGTCGGCCAACAGCCTTTGATATAATTAAATAATTCTGCCTCCAAAGCATTTTTATTTGAGCCAAATTATAGGCATTAGGATAGCAGTGGTGTTGGCTTTGCCAGCCAAGACTAAAATTAGGTTGCATGATTTATCTTATAACTTGTTTGGGTTCTGACAAATAGTGCCAAATCTCTGCACAGATTCCCTGAGCTGCATTTGTGTGGGGGGAAAAAAGCTGGAGGATAGGAGGGTGGAAGTTTGTCACCTTTACTTCATCGCTGCTGTGCTTTTTTTAACATGTCAGTGCCATCCTGCTGAGAGGAGGAAGGATGATCTGTGAATTCTACAGCTATCAAATTACTTTTTAAATGAAAACATCTTTAAAGTTCTCTCCCACTAGAGGAGATTGGCTTCTCTCATACAGCAAAATATAAGCTGAGAAGGAGTGTGATTTCTGCCTGTAAAACACATCAGGAGAGTAAATATGGGGAAAAGAGAGGAGCTAAAGGGTCATGGATATACAACAGAGCCTGTGTGAATTTTTAGACTGGAAATTGCAAGTCTTGTAACTGCTGGATGTCCTGAAAACTCATGTCAATGAGAACATACCAGGACAAAAAATACATCTTTAAAAGCTGGAGCTTAGTAATATTTAAGGCATTTTGTAATGAGGTTGTTGGTTAAAAGAAGACTCTCTTCATCGATCCAAGTTGTCATTTCTCAGCTTGCAATTTTCTCCAAGCAAGTAATTTTTGTGTGCTTTTCTCTAAGCATATTTGCAGTATTTCAAAATGTAAAATACAAAATCTCTTTGAAATTCGTGAGTCCTTGCTGATGAGTTTCAATTTTCTGTATCTGCCTTAACAAGAGAGAAGCAGTAAGAAGCCAAGCTGAAAGCATCTTAGAGGTCTTTTCCAACTTAAATGATTCTGTATGTAGTTAAGAATGGCATCTGTGTTTGGGACCAGCCCTCTGCAATTGGAGGCTGGATTATTTGAGCAAAGGGCCATGGAATCGCCGAAGTCCTGTACCGGGCGATTGCCCTGGTGGCAGCGGCTGAGGTGCCCCCTCACCTCTGCTCCAGACAATCCCAGACTCGCACTCTACCGGCAGCCGCACATCACAGAGTCACAAAACTCTTAGGGGAGGAAGGGACCTCGGGAGATCATCTAATCCAACCCGCGTTCCAAGGCAGGGTCACCTGGAGCAGGTGGCACGGGAACAAAGTGGGTTTGGAATGTCTCCAGAGAGGAAGCCTCCACGGCCTCCACGGGAAGCCTGTTCCAGGGCTTTGCCACCCTCAGCGCCAAGAAGCCTATCACCTTCAGCTGCTCTGGGGAGGATTTCGAAAACACATTTTCCCGACTGTAAAGTCCATTTCCCACCCTAGTGTTTGGGAACGGAGCGAAGGGAGGCTGGCGGGCGGAAGAACTTCAGCTCACGGCACGGGTTAAACAGCGGCTCAGAGATGTCCGGATGCGTACGTCAGGGCCGCGGGCAAGAGCCAGCCGCGCCCGGTGCTTTCCACGGCTGGGTCCCGTAGTTCCCGGGGGCTCACCCGGCGCCTCCCAACCGGCCGGCGCCT
>VXBQ01004091.1:300205-407555 GCA_013400175.1 Phainopepla nitens | reverse complement strand
CCCGGGCTGCGCGCCGCCGCCGCGCTCCCCGCGCGGTACTTCTATGTGCAGGCCGTGGACGCGCAAGGGCTGAGGTGAGGGCGGCGGCGGCGGCTTTTCGGGGAGATTCTGGGCAGGGTCAAACCGAGAGGCTTGCGATTTGCTCGTAGAAAGAGCAGGCTAAAAGCTCTCTGCGTGACTCTTTCTACTTATCATTTGGCAAGAGCTAATTAATCTTTTGAAGGAGTATCAAATAACGGAGCAAGGGGATGAGATAAGAGGATGAAAACGTTCAGCAGCAAAACATATGTGTTAGTCAGTGGAAAAATTCGTTATTTATTCTTCTTTGTCAAAATTTTAGCAGTGACTAATACATTTAATTTGTTAGGCTCAGGCATCCTGCTTGTTTCCACTGTTGGGAACATTAGTATTTTTCCTACGTGCCGAGGCACAAGATCAGTAGAATCATTTAGGAATTACTCCATAGGCCAATAGGTAGACTTCGTAGGAATGAAATAGGATGAGGAGCAATAGCCATAAACTAAAATACAGGAAATTTCACCTCACCATGAGGAAGAACTTTCCCCTGAGAGTGTCAGAGGACTGGAACAGGCTCCCCACGGAGGCTGTGGAGTCTCCCTCCCTGGAGACATTGCAAACCCCCCCGGACACGTTCCTGTGTCACCTGCTCCGGGTGACCCTGCTTTGGCAGGGGGATTGGACTAGATGATCTCTGGTAGTCCTTTCCAACCTTAACAACTCTGTGATTCTGTGATTTTCGGGGGATACACATTGCTTTCCATTCATTTAGGAAAACTGGTCATACAGTCTAGATAGGAGCTCAGAATGCTCCATCAAGGTCATCCAGATTAGGTGCACCATGTCTTGTGTGAGTATGAAAGTTGCCAGTTTAGCTTAACTTGGATAGTAACTATTTCTCGCATTTAATTGAACTGGCAGTTCTCCACTATGTCTGGACAAGTTTTAGGAAAGGTGGTAGGAGTAGCTGAACTAAGGAGTTACAGCCCAAGAGCTTGGTCACCGCCTGGAAGAAAGGTGGAAGGAGATTGACAGCATTTTGACGGCACCAACTTTGTTAATACCTCAATGATATGTGATAACTTCATGATTATTCAGATTATTTTATTTGGTTTTATGGTGATTTTTCTTTATTTGGCATATGGTGAATTTTAACAGAATATCTCATTTACACATTGAGTTATGTGGTCCCTCTATAATGTTTTTCCCTATTTTTTTCCCCATATAAGCTACTGTAATGATTAAGAAGTTAAACTTTGTTCTTTACTTCCTTAAATAATACCTGGAAAATAAGGTAATCTGAAAACATTTTGCTTCTGAATGTAAAATAATAGACTTATTAACCTGTCAAAGTGAACATTAGGATGTGCTTGTAGAGGCCTAACATGGCTGAGAGAAGTCACTGGAAATCTGTTCACTTGCAAAGGAATGGACCAGACTAAGAAATCCATTGTATGTTTTCTTTGTTTATTAAGCTCCCACTTATTCTCTGGGTAGGTTCACTTCATCACCAGGTGAAAATGCATTCCAGGTGAAGATCACTGCTCCCGAAGAACAGTTCACCCGTGTTGGTGTACAAGTATTGGACAGGAAAGATGGTTCCTTCCTTGTGAGGTACAGGATGTACGCAAGCTACAAAAGCCTGAGGATAGAAGTCAAAACTGGAGATAAGCATGTTGCAAAGTCTCCATATATTTTAAAAGGTAAGAGGCACCACTACACACAGGTTTCCTGTCATGGCTCACAAAGTGTGCCCCAGACTGTCTTCCACCTCAAGCACAGGATTTTTTGGGACCTCACTACTTCTCTGGACTATCAAATCCCATTGGAATTATGGATTCATTACATGCGTCCTACGCATAGTATTCAAAATAATAAAAGGAAGCAAATGCTGTGAAGCTGTTGCCTGTACAGGTAGAGGGCTCACACAGAAGCTGATGCAGGTTGATATGACTCCATTAGAGTTAAAAAGAATTTAGACATGTCCATTTAAAGTTGCTGAAGTTTTGGCCCCGAGCAGTGGATGTTCAGTGCCTTACCCTGTTCTATGATCTCAATAGCTCAGTATTATGACTTATGAAAAATAAAATAACAATTGTGTTCCCAATAGGACCTGTTTACCATGAAAACTGTGACTGCCCTCAGGAGGACAGCAGTGCATGGCTGGAAGAGATGAACTGCCCTCAAACCATTCCACAGATTCAGAGAGACCTAGCAAATTTTCCCATTGTTGACCCAGATAAGATTGCAAAAGAAATTCCACTGAGGTTTGGACAAAGACAGAGTTTATGTCACTACACCATCAAAGACAATGAGGTATGGAATCCGGTTGATCTGAAGTCCATATGGGAGTTTGATGGCAAGCCGTGTTAACTGGGCAGTTTGTCTGTTCCCAGTTGTAAAAGCTTCTTGCAGTGTGTTCTCTAAGAACAAGACTTTGCTTGCTTCTGTGTCCTTGCATACTTTGCAGTGTGTGTATGCACTCAGCAGTATCTGCCCTACTTTGTAAGTGCTTTTTTGTCCACGTTACAACTGAAACACGGTGAAAGCAAATTACTTTCCAGGCAATCAATATGAGTACTGGGCACACACCCAAGTCTCCTAAATGCTAATTCAGCTTCCTGTTCTCTGAGCACTACTGCTGTGAGGTGTCATGATCATCTAATTTGAAGTGCATCAATAAATTACATCATGCATAATTCTGAGATACCACTTTTAGCTGCACTGAGGATCAGAGTTGCAATTCTTTATAAGAAAGAATTGTATATACTGTACTTATTTCAGTGGAGTTTTATAAGGAAATTAGAAGAATGGAACACCACAGAAATAGGCAACAGTTTCTGCTTTTATGAAACAGACCCCAAACATCTGCAAAAGCAAGCAAAGCTTGTAATCTTTTTTTCATCACTTTTCTGTGATGAGATTTCTATTGCTTCCCAGCTGATTCATAAATCTATACAGCCATACAACCTGTCTGACTAGTTACTGTGCGATTAAAGAGCTCTGAATTGTGCCAGCTGTTCTCTGAAATGAAATCACCCAGTAAAACCTTTGTTTATTTTCAGGTTTATATAAAGACATATGGGGAACATGTTGGCTTCAGAATTTTCATGGATGCCATACTGCTTTCTCTGACAAGGAAAGTGAGTACATCTGTACGGCCACTTATTCTGCATGTCCTAATTTATAGAAGCCTGGGCTTAAATACACATCAGCATATTTGTTGCTGTTTCTGTTAAAAAAGTCTTGTTGATTAATTATGGAAAGGTCATGGATTTTCCTTGTTTGAAGCTGTCATGTTCTAGAATGCCATCTGATTATCACAAAAGTTAATTTAATAAGCAGGCTTTTACAGGTGAGTTTGATAAGCCAGGAAAGAGTTGGTTTTTTTGTAGAATAAATAACACATCCTGTAGCATCTAACAGAAGATTCTGTCTCTGCAGGTACTTTGCTGCAAAAAGCTGAACATAGGTTAACATAACATGCTAAAGAAATACCGAGTAACCTTTCCACTATGCTCAGGATTAGTAATGGATCAGTTATGCTACTCGATCTGCCTTTGCATATCATGCTTTAAGGATTGCTCAGTTGCTAACATTGCTGAACTAACATTGCACAGGAAAATGGGACAAGTTACTAAATGTACAAATGAACATTAACTGGGGATTGTTTCATGTAACACTGTCTACAGGAGGACATGATGTCTGAGGGAAGACATGAATGTAGACCACAGTTATCTAAAAGATTGTTCTCTGAAAGATGGAAGTAAACTGTTCTTGATGTCAGTAGTGTTGGACAAGAAATAATGGAGTTAAATTGCATCTAAGGACTTTAGACTAAAAGTTGAAAAAGGATTGCTAACTCCAAAACCAGAAACTGTTTACACATCTAGAAAACACAATTTGTCTCAGTCCCATTAAATACCATTGAATAAGAATTTTTATTAGGACAGTGTCACTGAGTGACAGTAGATAGTTGGTTGGAGAAAAAGATTGAGCTGCTGCGTGAGTCTGCTGCTGAGGATGTGTAGAAAATACAATTTGTGGGGTTTATGCCCATTACAACCGTTAGATGGCACCGTAGTAATGAAGTTTAGTGCTGAGCATTAGACTGTGTAGCAAGCACCCTTTGAAAGGAAAAGCATATCTTCCACCATTTAGAAAAGTGTTTGATATCTGGCAGATTATTAATTTATTTTGCTTTGAAAGAGGCAGCTGAGGGGGATGTATTGGAGATGTATATTTTTTACAAATGAAATGAAGAGAGTGAACTGAGATACGACATTAGTTCTGCACTGACCTTATATGTGCCTTCAGGGCTCTGTAAAATGCAGCCATGTGTCATGTTTTGCCTTTTGTTCTCCAAACTGAACTGTCCCACCCCTTTCAGTGTTTCCTCACAAGGCAGCTGGTCCTTTCTTTGAAAAACTACAAAGCTGCTTTTCTGTATACCTTTTCTTACTTTACTTGAAAATACCCAAACCATGCACAACGCAATGTGCACACTGTGCACACACAGTGCATCACAGTTTCATAAAGCAGCTTAAACTTATGCCCTCTGTCCTGCTTCCTGGCCATCAACAGTATTTTTCTCGCTTTTTGACTGTGACAATGATTTCAGGTATGGTTCCACACTACCAAATATTTTAAATAAGTGATGATGTTATACCAAAGCACTGAACTAAATGTGGTCTTCCCATAATTGCTGTTTATTTCTGTTTCTTCTCTTCTGTTGTATTTAGGCATCCTGCAGACACAGGGTGAATCAGATCACTGATGTGACAGAAAACTGATTTACCAGCCAGCATCAATTTTCCTTATAGTAACTAGGTGATCCAACTTACCTTGGAACTATACAATTGCTGACTAAGTCCCAGTGCTAGCCTGAGAAAAAGACTATGTGGCCAATCCTGTAGAGTAGAACAGGAAACAATCCTCTAAAAAGGGTGCTCCTATGCCTTATGTAACTTTGTACAAATCTTTTTTTTTTTTTTAATAATGTTTTGTAGGCTTTACTCTGTGGTCTCAGTACTTCTAACAGGTTTCTAGATGTCAATGATTTATTACAGGTACATTAAGTATATTAGAACCCTGGCTATTTTTCCTCTTAGTGTGGTTGTTTTCAAAATGCAACATGCCAGCACAATACTGTTTGTGTTAAACTGCATTTGTGCCTATTTTGCTTCTGTTTAGGTGAAAATGCCAGATGTAGAATTTTTTGTTAATTTGGGGGACTGGCCCCTGGAGAAAAGGAAGCCCCCACAGAACTTGCACCCGATCTTCTCGTGGTGTGGGTCCAGTGAGTCAAAAGACATTGTCATGCCAACATACGACTTAACAGACTCAGTTTTGGAGACTATGGGACGGTAAGAAATGGCTTAAACTTTCACAAAATTCACAATGAATGATCATCCATAGAGATCTGTGTGTTAACAGTATATTAACTGTTTTCATTTACTCATTGAGACACTGGCACCCTGGGTAGGCAGTGTCTGTGAAATCAGTATATTAATATTTTACTTTACTGTTTCATTTCAAAAATCTAAATTTATGTAAACATGGTCAAATCCCTGAAAACAGCACTTAAGTGTATTTCAAGGCTAGGCATTTGCTTTTATTTGCTTTGTTTCTCCCCCCATGAACTTGTTGACAACTGGCCAGGTGTGTCTTTCTTTCCTGATTTTGTTAGAATCCTTTTTTTTTGTGTACCTTTCAAATCCCAAAAAAGCTATTGGGAATTCTCAAACTAGGAGCTACCATCTCCCACTTTGATTACTGACCATAACCAGCCTTGGCAACTGCTCTGTTCTGTCTTGAAACATTGTAAAGACAGCTTTCTTATAAGAAATCTTTGTAATCCATCTTGAACTTGTTTATCATTTCATTGCATTTATTTCAGGTTCTTTTTTTTTTTTTGTCAAGACTTTTTCTAAATTTGCCATCCCTTGCCCTCCCAGTTTATGTGGGTAATTTCTTAACATTTTTAAGGTGCAGTATGTTTTATTAAGCAAGTTACACTCCTTGCACTCTTTACACCTTCTCTGGCAACCATATCCACTTCTAGCTGTTTTTTTCCATGACAGCTGACAGGTATTGTTTCCATGTGCCATGTTGTTGAATGATGCTGCCATGCCACAGGCCTGTGAACTTTATATTCGTTGTCTGTTTCTATTGCTGCAAATGACTGATACAGTAACACATCATGGTGTGCTCATGACTTGCCTTCATCTTTGCTGTCCACCTCTGGGTACTGGGAACTCTTTTAAGTAAGTGCACTTTACAAAGTTTCCAGTAGGCTTCACTATTAAATCACTTCTTTCTCCTGCAGAGTCAGCCTGGATATGATGTCAGTCCAAGCAAACACTGGCCCATCGTGGGAAGACAAGAATACCACAGCCTTCTGGAGAGGACGTGACAGCCGCAAAGAGAGGCTTGAGCTTGTAAAACTCAGCAGGAAATATCCAGAGATCATAGATGCTGCTTTCACAAACTTCTTTTTCTTTAAACATGATGAAAGCCTCTATGGCCCTATCGTTAAGCACATTTCATTTTTTGATTTTTTTAAGGTAAGCCACTAATCATTTTTTACAGAACTTAGTTCTCGCTCTTTCCCATTATCAAATAACTATTATTGAAAATAAAGTGGTTTTTAGTTTTTCAGGACACCATCAGTAACAAGCATGACTAGACATCTCTCCAGTGGGATTAACTGCTATGTAGCTGTTACCCTCAGGATAGTAATGTCTGATTTACATCTAAAGGTTCTGTAGAACCTCTTGTAATCCATGTAACTTTAAGTTCCTTTTTATTTCTTTTTCCTGATTCAGCGATCAGGACTACTAACATAACTAACATAGTGGGAAAATCGGTGGATGAAGTGGCACATCTACCCTCACATCCAAGGATGAGCACCTAAGAATTCCTGGAGAACTTAACTGATGAAGCTCTGTGTACCCTGCACTGTGATGAATTCCAAACTAGATAATAAAAGCTTCTTAGCCATTGATGCTTGCCTAGCCAGTCCTACCTGTCTCAATATCGGCAAGTCAGTAACACCAGTGCCCTCAGAATATAACCTAACCACTGGGATCTTGTGGTTTTTAATAACTTCTGGTCCTTTTCTTTCCAGTATAAATATCAAATTAATATTGATGGCACAGTGGCAGCATACAGATTGCCTTATCTACTAGCAGGAAACAGTGTGGTGCTAAAGCAAGACTCCATCTACTACGAGCACTTTTATAACGAGCTGCAGCCATGGAAACATTACATCCCATTTAAAAGTGACCTGAGTGATCTGCTAGAAAAACTACAGTGGGCAAAAGATCATGATGAAGAGGTAAAATATATATTTAGAAGTACGTAGTAATGTGTCCAGAAGAGAACAAAAATTGAATTTCTTTAAAACAAAGGAAAAAAAAAAACCTAGGAGGACTTGAAATTTATTTTTATCAACTCTACAAACAAGAAAAACACTTAAAAATGCATAGTATTGCCCTTAATGTGAAATCAAATTGAACTTCAGGAAAAAAAAGAGTATTTTCCTAACAATCTCTTAACTTTTAAAAATAATGTTTTATTTGAGTTATCCTAAACTGTCAACATCATTTGTAACTCCACAAACAACGATAGCACCCTGAAATAAATACTAGTTCTGGGCAATAAAAAAAATAAACCAAAGTTTCATTTTCTCTGACAGGCAAAAAATATTGCAAAATCTGGACAAGAATTTGCAAGAAACAATCTCATGGGAGACCACATTTTTTGTTACTATTTCAAGCTTTTCCAGGTCAGTATGTTTTTAATGGCTACTGGCACAGAAATAGAAATCGCACAGCAAGAATTTAGGGCAACAGAGCTGCTGGAAATTGGCCAGTCTGGTACTTGAAGCCATGAAGCAAGCAGCAGCAATTAAAATCTTCATTTGGTTTACAAACATTGTATTCAATTATATCCTATGAAACCCCTTAAGACTACACTGGCTCTTTGAGAGGCAGTGGGATCCCATAAATCTTGGTCTAATCTGCCAGAATATGTTGCCCACAGTGATCAAAGAATTCCACATCAGACGCACACGCTGTGAACCACAGCTGAAAATATCTGTGCATTAGCACCGAGATACCGAACGCCGGGGAGGCACCCGAAGGGGCTCCCGTCTGCAGCTGAGTGTCCCTCACCCTGTCTGGGACAGAGTCTGCAGGAACAGATTGTGTAGCCCCAGAGCTTTTACAGAATTGCTCAGCTGATTTGGTACAGCATTGGCAACCAAATGTACAATCTAAAAAATTTATGGATTAATGATACCTTCCTATTTTCAAAACTAGGAATATGCCAGCTTGCAAGTGAGTGAACCAAAAATCAGAGATGGGATGGAGAAGGTGCAGCAGCCTGATGATGACCTTTTCCCATGCACTTGCCACCGAAAAAAGGTACAGTACAGGCAGAGTTAAATGTAAAGTGCTGAGTGTCTTCAGTTCCTGTGCAGCCCTGCTGGAGCAGGGCTGCTCAGTGCCCCACAGTATCAGTTATCAGGCCAGGCCATTAACACCTATCGAACTTAGAAACACTTCTTGATGTATTTGCAGGACTAGACAGTGAAAAATTATGCTTCCAGTTAACTGAAACATGTTTCTTCTTTTTTGACTGCAGGCCAAAGATGAACTCTGACAGAAGTAAATAATTTTTTCCAATATTTACCAACATTGAGACTGCCTTCTTAATGAAAGAAGTATGCCCGTGGATAATGTCAGTGGATATTTTAAGGTTTACCATTTCATGATCTACATATGGAAGAAAATAAAGCACCCTGATTTCCTTTTTGTCATGCAGTGGTGGCAGAGCCTTATTCAAACACATTTTTATAATTTTTTTAAAAATAAAAGCCATCTTTGTATCAGTCATGCATTCCTGTCCTGAGTTACCTTGGAAATGCACTTTTTACTCATGCTTGTTTATAGAGAGTCTTTTCACAAACTGTTCTGCAAAAAAGGACAGATGAGAATTGTACATCTTCCTCCCTACTCTGTCTGTCTATTTCTCCATCTAAAGGCATCTTTTTTAAGACCATAACTTTGCCCCTTCTTAGAAAATCTCAAAGACAATGCTGTGGGGTTCATAATAGATCTTATTAACCTGAAGGAAAAGGGCAATTCCAATATTGCTGTAAGCTTGGTTATAGCAACAGGTTACTCACAGCCCTTAATGAGAAAGGCTGTAGCTGTCAGTACACACAAAGTGTTTCATCCACTCTCCAGTGTCAGAGCTCAGACAAGGGACCTGAGTTCCTCCTGTTAATGAGTAATGAGGTGCAGACCCCGGCCTGCCTCTTGGGAGCCCTCTGGATAGAAGCCTTGTGTGACATGTCACAATGGATGCAGAACTGGTTCCTGCTCCAGGAGTTCCTCCACCACTCAACACCATTTGTCTATTAGTTTTTATTTATCAGAGGGCCTCTGTGATCAATCCTTCACAGAAAGGACATTGGTGAGAGGGACTTCCCAAAAGTGAACCATGTTCTTTGCTCCACACGCCCAGCTGTGCTTGCATTACCTCGTCCTGCTCCCCACACACGCAGAACCTGGCTCCCTAAGGTGGCAGATACTGTGACTGACCAGATTCCTCTCCTTGCCTCACTCCTTTGGAAGCACCTGGGAAGGCCAGCACACAGCACCAAGGCAAAGTAGTACACCAGGCTTGCCAGCCTCAGGGGATGCTGGCAGCACCCTACAAATCACTAGGTTTTAATTGCAAGTGAGTACAGCATCAGTAATACACTCAGAAATTGAAGAACCCTAAAGATACACTGTCCAAGTAGATTTTTACCAGTGTATTACTTCAAATATTAGTCCAAAACATTGCTTAATCCTCTGCATTCCCAAGTGTTTGTTGCATATGGTTATTTGCACAGAAACACAGAGAACAATGGTGCCATGGTATATTTTCTGTTCTTCAAGAAGTTCTTTATTGTTTTGCATATCTTTTTCATTCATACAAAGTTTTTTTTGCATTTACACTTAGACCTTTGAAAAGATCAGTTTTAAGAAAAAATAAGCCTCTAAAAATAACAAACCCCTTATTTACCACATTTAGGAAAAATTAAATGAAGATACTGCTTGAACACTCTAAATTATTTGTGCTGCAGTTGAACATTCTCTCTAAGCCAAGAAAAAACTTGTGCATTTATTTCTTCCATGACATCATCTGCTGTTCGTCCTTTGACTGCCATGCCATGGTTTGCTTTATCAATCCAATGGATTTTTTTAGGGGCTTTCATTTTGCTCACCACACCTTCTAGCAATTGCTGTGGAGAAAACAAGAATACAAGTATTAGAGAATCAGCTGCTACAAACTCTGGAACTCCTAGATGTCTCTTGCTTTGCCTGTGTAATGCAAAACAGCAGCTCCTAAAAACCAAATGGATCTGTCTGCACATGAAAAACACCTTGATGGGAAAATGTATTCTCTATTCAGGAAATGAATAGTGGGATCTGCTCAAAACTTTGCCCTCACTCAGAGAACAGCAGAAAATCAGAACTTCAAAACCTGCACAAGTCACAACCCTGCACAGGCACCCTCCCCACACTGACAACAGAGTCCATATTTACTGTCAGAGCGTAGTGCTGGCAATAAAATGATAGAATCGAAGCCAGATTTGTTTACAGAGGCCGAGCAGCAATGTAATTCCTTAGAGACTGGCTTTGATACTGTTGAAATTTCTCAGCAAACAGATCTAATAACCAGCTCATAAAGTCAAAGATTTCCCCATTAAGAGGGCACTCCAAGGATCTGCTGGTTGCATTTTGGCGACAACTTCTCACAAAAGCACTATGGCTCCTTAGACACTGTTCAAGCATGGAAAATGCCAGTTGCACATAGCCCCAAATTTACACTGACCTGTTCAAGAACAACAGATACCTGATTGCAAGCAAACAAGGCAGAAGAGCACTGTTTCCCTGCCTCTGCACACCTGTTCCTTCATCTCTACAATACACTTTCTACCACAGAAGCCTGACTTGGGGGTAGAACTGCTTTGCTAGAAGAACTTGCCATGAAAATGTGACTCATGTGAAATTGGTGGCATAGCACAGGTTTTGTAACCTGAAACAGTTAAAACAAAATAGCAAATAACTCACTCCTTCTGTAGGCCACTTTTAATTTGTACAATCCTACCAAAACTATTTACATCAGGGGTATTTCAGTGGCCCAAATATGAGCTTGCTAAAGTGGAAGATCAAGCTTGATCCATTGTTTTAAGCAGCAAAAGAAAGCACTGCCAGGCTTCCTTGTGTCTGATTAAGTTTCCTACCCAAGGCTTCCTTCAGAAGACACCTATTTAGGGAAGGCTGTTAATCAGGAGAAATACAGGCATCACTGAGGCTCACTGCTGCTCCTCCAGACGGCCCTTTCATAGCAGGATTTACAAGGGTACTCACTTTTTCACACATCTCATCTGCTGATCCCGACACAAACAGCACTGGACGCCTGACCAGTAATAAATCCTCATCCCGGAGCTTGGACTGCAGTTTTGGTCGATGCAAGGGGTAAGACAAACACACGAGGCCTTGAATGAAACCATCATCACCATCATCCCCCTGGCTCAGCTGACGTACCACAGAGGCAGCAGCTCGTGAGCCCATGGAACGGCCTTTCTCCCATGCAGAAATAAAGGAAAAAAGTATTATCTGCTGTCACCTCATCTACATTCTGATCTAGTAAACTCCTAAAACCAACTAAGTGTATCTCAGTGGCATGAAATGCTGGGGATGTTCCACTTGATGAAAAACATTAATCCTAATGTCAACATTTTCTGCTACGATATTTGCCGAACTGTAACATTTACATCCCTGTTTAAAAAAAGAAGGGGAAAAGAAAGAAAATATAAATGGATAGGGATCCCTTGTAATACTGGAAGGCACAACAGCCAATCCTGGGGACAAGGGAAGAGAGGGACTGGTCCTACGCTCCAGAGCCCGGAAATTTGAGACAGCCATGATATTATCCTGTATCATTATTTTCATGCAACCTCAATTTGCTCAAATTCAAAACAAAATTCTGTGCTTGATTTCGCTTTGCTCACAAAGCAAATCCAGCAAGTGTTTATGCACACCTTGAACTTCAGCCTAAAAGTAAAAGTAGAAGGGAGGGGAAAAAAAAGTGTGAACTTGTACCGTGAAGTCAGACAGTAACAGCAAGAGGATATCAAAGTATCTCCTTAAAGAGGAGGCATATGAGCTGAAAATACGCTGTAACTGAGTGTTACAAGTCACTGATTCTTCCAGCGGCACAGATTTGGTTTCACTTAGGAGAAAACTTAGAATTTCCCCTATCAGGACATTCCTAATCATCCCCATCTATCCCCTTTTTCACATAACATATTTGACTTTTTTATCTGCCACTAGATTTTAATTACCAAAACCTGTTTTGGGAAAACTGTTTTCCATTTACCAGTAAGCAGAATTCTTCAAAACCTGCAGTTATAAAGTGCACATGGATAATCAGAAAACTCATACCCTGTTATTTCTAAGTGACAAGGAAGTTTTTCCCCTAAGTACCTGGAAAACAGATCTACTGCTCTTTCTTTCCTCTTCCGCAGTAAGATCTATGGTATCATAAGGAGGGTTCATTCACTTCTCACCAAAGTGGGACAGACTTGGAATACTTACAGATTGGTATTATTAAAGACAGTATAAGAGAGAAAATTACTGATAATAAAAACAATACCTGCAAGGAAAACACCAGAAAGTTTATAATCATCAGAAAGTTTTAGGTATTCCTAAGGAAATAAGAGAAGGAGAAGCATTACAAGTCAGAATTAAAGCAGCTGGGAAGCTGGGCATCTCTTCTATTTGTAGCTACTTCACAGAAAATGGGAAGCTCTTTCAGCACTGCAGATTAAACAAAGAACAGATACATATAAGGTGCCCTCTTGGGTTTTATCACACAAATGGCCTCATAACATTTTGCAGCAATGACATAAACATAATCAATTTCACATTAGCTCTCAGCAAGTCTAAAATATGAGAACCTATAAAGTTACCAAAACATAAGTGATTAGTATGTATCAACTCAGTTATAGTAACAAATCCCATGCACATTCTTGGCCCATCAAAAGGCAAAGCAGGTTAGCAAAAATGGCCTTCACTGGGGTTATGTATTTCCAATTAAAAGTTTGTGACATTATCAGTTAAGTCTGACAGAAAAATAAAATTCAGCAATATTTTTTCAGGTTTTAGGAGAAACTGATCAGATGCTATCTTAGCAGATGCCTTAAAATTACTTTATATAGCAGCATATTAACATAAAGGCACTAACAACATTATGCTATTTCCATAAAGATTGGAGATTAAAGACAGCAAAGTCTGACTTCAAATTAATGAACTCATCATCACAATGACATCATACAAAATTCCTTTAGAACTGGACTTTGTTCCCCTATAAAAATGCTTTCTGTCCCATGCAAGCAGATCACCCATCCTAAATTCTTCCCCCAGCTCGTTTCCATCCTAAATTCTTCCACTTTTTGCAAGCTATTCATACAAAGATGGGAACACCCTTGCTTTTTTGTCAAGCTTTTCTTTCTTCCTGAACTCAAACCCACACACTTGTGGCAGCTGTTCCAGCTGTTGCCCATCTAAGAACAGCTTCTGTTTACACACAGTGCTCCATTTACCTAAACATTGGTTCTAACTTTCCCACTGCTGCTTCACTAATCTCTGGCTGTAATTTAAGAAACCTGGAAGACAACACCCATGGAGCTAAGCTTTGCTGTAAGAATGTGGTCACTCCTTACCACAACTGCCTTGAAAGCCTTAGTCCTGTAGGCAACGTTAAGGCCTTTACAAGTAAACCTCAGGCACAGAACTCCGTGGGATGCAAGACAGGCTGCCAAGGACACTAAGTGAGGGAAATTCATGTCTCCTCCAGCTCCATGAGTAAGAACCACTCCGTATGTTGGTTTCTTCTCTGGGACAGAAAAGACAGCATCAAGGTATTTGTTTCCAAAAGGTATTTTCACTTTAACCTAGAAATGAAACAAAACCCAACATTATTTAAAAAAAAAAAAAAGTGTTTCCAGTCTATACATCTACACACTATAATAAAAAAAAAAAATCAGACAACTAAGAAATAAACCAAAATTGCAAGCCTGTTTTTATTTCTTCTGTTAAAGAGTACTAAATGAGTAACTGAATCTCTGGGTTCAAAGATTTTCCATACAACAACGGGCAAGTCACTTTATGACTCCACACATTATGTTCTGCATTAGAAACTGAAGCTTCAAAGCATGAACTGATATGATTCTGACCCTCTCTACACATCTATGTACAGCTTTTCCTAAAGCTATAGCTTTAGGAATATAGCGATTACTATATATAACTATATAGCTATAACTTTAGCAATAACCTAACTAGATGCCTAAACCGTAAGACTATAACGTTAAGACACAGCCTAGCAAACATTTTGAAATCACACAGTGTGACCACTGAGTGAAGCAGGAGCCTGCACAGAGGCAAGGACTGCACCTTCCCCAGGGACAGGAGACAGCACGGGTTCAGCCAAAGCTCCAGGGGGACACAGGGCCTCCATCAGAGGCGGCAGCGCAGGCACCCTGCCCCTTGCCCAGCTCCAGGGCCTCCTCAGAGGGGAAGGGCAGCTGCCCCGGGCTGCGGGAGCACACACCCGCACGGGCGGCGGGCCCTCGGCCCAGCGCCGCCCGCCGCCATACCTCCGCCGGCCCGCTCATCCCCGCCGTGACGTCACCTGAGTGACAGCCCTCCGCGCCAGTCCCGCCCCGCGGCCCGGCTGCTGCGGCGCTGATTGGTCAGAGCCGGCGCGGCCCCGCCCCTCAGGGCCGGGAGAGGCGGCGGCCTGCGGGTTGTGCCGCGTTAGATAAATAAAACACATAACATACGTAACGTACATGAGTAAATAAAGCCCCACATAAATTGTTTTTATTCACCCGTGTGCACAAAAACTCCACACTGATACGTGGTAATTCAGCACAAGTGAAGCCAATTGCTTAGGGAGTGCTCGGAAAGTCAGGTTCTTAGTGACTTAGGAGTACAGAGGAGATGCTTATGATGGGTTACAGAACCACAGAATCATTCAGGTTGGAAACGACTCCTGAGACCATCGAGTCCAACCTGTGACTGAACACCACCACGTCCACCAGACCACGGCACTGAGTGCCACATCCAGTCATTTCTTGAACACCTTCCAGGGATGGCGACTCCACCACCTCCTTGGGCAGCCCATTGGGATGTTTAGAAACCCTTTCCATGAAGAAATTGCTCCTGATGTCCAACCTGAACCTCCCCTGGCACTGCTTGAGGCCATTTTCTCTTATCCTGTTGCTGGATGCTTGGGAGAAGAGACCACCCCCCAGCTGGCTGCAGCCTCCTTTCAGGTGGTTGTAGAGAGTGATAAGGTCACTCCTGAGCCTGCTCTTCTCTCCTCCATCTCCCTCAGCTGCTCCTCATGAGACTTGTGCTCCAGCACCTTCACCAGCTCCATTGCCTTTCTCTGGACTTGCACAAGCACCTCAATGTCCGTGAGGAAGTGAGGAGCCCTGAATGGGACACAGGATTCAGGGTGTGGACTCAGCAGTGCCAAGTACAGAGGGGAAGGTTAGATGTACAAAGTGACATCAGGCAATTTTTTTTGGCAGCTGTCAGCATACTCAATCTATGTGACATTGACAAACAGGGGAGAGATGCTCAGTGGCTGGTTTTCTAGGTACCAACACACAACTGTCCCCTGGGCTGTGCTCTGTTGTACAGTAAATAACATACTGTGTTCAAAATGCAGCCTAAAACTAGTGGAAGACAGCACCAACAATATACAACAGTGCTTGCAGTATTTGTATATTGAGCATTCCACAGTCCAAAAAAAATTCCAAAATCGTCTTTTGCAAGGTATTTAGCCAGAGCTCATGTTTTCTTCCAGTATCAGTGTATAAAACTCACTCATATCAATTAAGGTGCCCTATTACTTCACTGATTGAAGATGTCATCACCAAGCAGAACTTATTTTTTCATGTGTTCACCTGCTGGAAAATAAGCACGCTCTGGCTTTTGCTCTGAGTGCCTCACTGTCAGCCTGCCAGCTGGACATTGTCAAACACTGGGATTGAAATATTGCAGCCCTCTGAGAAGTGAACCTTCAGGGTTGCTCAAGTTCTGAGCTGCTGTCTCAGTGACCATCCTGCCGCCTCGCAGGCCGGTTCCCAGTCCAGGCATTGTCGTAATAAGCATGAAAGATAGAAGTGGAGAAGCCGAGAGGTTTACAGGGACATTTATTTGTCTGGATTTCTGCCTTGCCTAAAAGATGTCCAGCTAAAGTGAGATGCAGAAGCGTTAAGCTGAGTGAAAGTCACTGGCACAGCCCATGCAAGTTGTGCACCTTTCACTCGGAGCTGAACCACAGACAGTGTCCAGGCAGCTGCTCCTGGAACCGTAGCTCACATCTGGGGAGTCCAGCAGACTAGGAAAACATCAGATTAATTTATCTTGATTGGAGATCACACTATTCTAATTAGTAGTTCACACCAGTTAAGCCTTTGTAAATAAAATACTTGGCAAAAGTGGACTGAGAAGATTTGTTGTTCCACAGTAGTTACAATCTCAACCTAAAAAACAGGCATGCAAGAAGAAGGTTAAGAAAAACTTCCTTCATAATAATTTCTGGGTTTTCAATCACTGCTTTCATTTCTATACCTAATGGATGTTTATGTGCTCTGGTATAGTTTATAAATTTTGTGCTGTTTTGCACCTTTCTTGGTCTGCTTTTTGCATTCTTTTTCTTTTTAATTTTTCCTCCCTCTTCAGTCCACCTGCTGTATTTGTCCTGTTTTACTCACATACTGTATCCAGAGCAGTCCTTGAGGAACATGTGTCCCATTAAATCTACTCACGTGTAACCCCTTCCCACTGGAAAACTACTTTCTTAAGCTTTCTGCATATAGCAAGCTGCTACCAGTTTTCATATTTTATCTGTTCATTTTCTTGCCCCCAATGTCCTTTCAACACTTGAAACTCTTCTGTGCATAAGCACAGTCTTTGCAGCAGGGTAGCTAAAACCCAGCAGAGTTCAGAACAATGCAAATAAATGCCTGGCTGGATGGGGCCCTGAGCAACCTGGTCTAGAGGAAGGTGTCTCTACTCACAGCACAAGGGTTGGAACTAGATGACTCTCAAGGAGCCTTCCAACGAAAACTGTTCTGTGATTCTGTGGTGAAATGGATATGTGAGCAAGGAGAGACTGTCATTTTTTAATCCTCTGGTCCGTGGCAATAGGGTTGGATCAGTACCATTTTGCCACACTTTTCTTGCTGTATCTTTCTTTCTGGAAGATAATGACCCCAAGTATTGCTAGTATGTCAAAGGCTAGGCAGTTGAATTATGAACAAATATATTAGATTCCAACTCATGGGCAAATTCTTTAAGATGGATAAATTCTGGTTTTTATTGAGTTCTGCATATCTAATAAAATGCATTAATTAACATGCGAATGAATTGTTTAAAATTTGGCATCATAAAGCAATTCTCATCTCAAACTATTCCAAATTAGGTCTTTCTGGGTTTAGGGGGACATTTAAATAGATTCTTTTTGATTTTCAAGTGTGCTCAGTAACTATTCTGAAATCCAGTTGTATTCCCTTCTAGGAGTATTGAAAATCCTTATGCTATTTTTTTTACACATTAATTAATACATATTTTGCATATTAATACTATATACTATTAATATTTTATTATTATAGTATTATTATTAATACTATATACTCTATCTATACAATATTATAATTTACATAATATTTTACATATTAATATTCTAAGTTAAAGCTCCCCCAAAAAACCCTATTATGAATCTTTTCTGAACTTCTGAATCATTTTTTTAAATTTAACATTTAAAAAAATATGGTTTCTTAGGAGCATGGCATTGTTTCATAACTTTAACCTTACCTCACTCCTGGAAATAGAAGTTTATTCTGGAAGTGATATAGTGCATAATAATCTAAGTCTGTCACCAAATATGAAAATCATTGAAGGTATGTGATTTGCCATTTCTCAATGGGAATATATGTTGAGTGTTATAATAACCTATGCACTGCTGTAAGCACCTCTGACAGATTTGATTTGCCAAAGGCAGCTGGGTTTGAAGAAACAGTGGCTGTTTATCAAAGAATGACATTATCCCCAGTCTAAACTTGGGACCTGATAACTTTCAGTTGCACATCAGACGATCCCTGTTCTTTTCTTTGGATTATAAATACAGCATTTCATACCAGAGACTTAGATTAACACACAGTGGGAACAACAGAGATGACCTTTTGCATTAATCTTTTGTTGGAATAGATTTGTTCAGAGGAATGTACAAAAATAATTATAAAAGTATAAGAACATATATTGGGGGTGGTTTCTGTATTTCAGTGTAAAATAAATAACAGCTTAAGGACAATAGGATCAGAAATATTTTTTTCTTTTCTTTAACTTTTAGTAGAAGACCATAAAAAATTTGTTTGTTTGTTTTAGGCTGGAGATGCACATATTTGTTCTTAAAGTTCAACTCTCCCTCTAAATTACAAACTTGACTTTTGAGCAAGAACCTTCTTTTTTCTTTTTTTTTTCCCTTTTTCTTTTCCTGAGGATGTGGATACGCACCAGCACATGAACCTGCTCTGTTCACAGGTATCAAAAGTAACCTTAAACATTTTCTGAAAGAGATCAGCAAACTATTACCTGAGTAGCAAGTATAGTTTCCTGTGTTTAAAAGTGGTGATATTCATAACCCTGCTTAATTTTAGCTGTTGCATCATACTTCTTGAGGGTGTGAAGAAGTTCTGAGATGCTCCATGAAAGAGGAAGTGATGGGTAGGCAATAAGCAGAACCTCTAAAATGCAAAAAAATACAGTTCTTTAGCATGGTATCTGTGAATCCCCATGCCTCCACGATGATCTGAAAAACTTCATCACTGACACTGGATGACTTTTTTCAGGGAGGGTGAAGGAGTAAGCTCACCTGTTTTAGTCTATTCAGACTGTAATGTATCAGTAAAATGCTTACGTAGTAAGCGTGTTACTGATATGCAGTGTATAATATATGATAAATATATAATGTGTATGTGCTGGACACCTATTTTTATGAAACTATGCCATGTACAGAGAACTGGTGCCTTTTGTAGCATTATGTAGGTCACAAAGTCTGGGAGCACAGATAACATCAGGTGACAAATGTGCAGTGCATTAAAACTTCTCTCCCCGTGCACAAGTCTCTTAGGGAACATTTCTGGCTTTGTAGTTGCGGTGCTAAATGGAAGTTCCTTACTTTAATTAAGGAAGGTGTCATCATAACACATGCTTCTGCATGGCAAATTTGGATGCTGTACATTTCTCAGAGTCTTTGTTAGGGATTTCGAATTCCCTCATTGTTCTTGATAAATGCAACCACTTTGTTTTCAGTGGCAGCTGTTACGGTTCTTGCGTGTGCTGGGACTGCACGGGGCACTGCTGGCAGGAGGTTGCTCTGCTTATTCTCTCCCCTTGGCTGACGGTGAGCTGACCTGGCCAGGATCCAGTGGAACAAACCATTCTGTTCTCACTGCTGCAAGGAAAGAATTAGTAGTTTTGGCATGTTCATGCAATCTTTGAATGCTGAGCTCAATTCCATGTATGTTTTTGTTCTGAAGTTTCACTCTATCTGTTGCTTTTTTAAAAGGTTAGCGTGGTTAGGGATGGTGAAGAACATTATTGCTGCTGCTAGAGTTACTTTTGCTGTGAACACTGTTTTAAGATTTAAGTCTCTTTAACAATTAATTCTCGGTTCAAAAATCAGATACCCTCTGCCGTTGATATCCATCCAAGTGAGTTACTTATTTGGAGTTTATTGATAGTTATAATTACAAACATCATGCTACAGCCCCTAAGTATGGGCACTGTGTACATTTTGCATTTTGCTGCAAGATCCTAGGCCATTTTCACTTCCATTAATATGACTATTAGGAGATGCAGGAGGTGACATTGCACTTCTCTTTGCCTTTAATTCACACACAGGTTCACAGAAATTAGAAAATTAAACCCTTTGTTTATCCAAAGTTGTCAGAATGAGTAACTGTGGAGCTCTGCAGATACATGTTTTACCTTCCTCAATTATCATTCCTCTAGGTCACTTTCATTAAGAATCACAGAACCACAGAATCATTTAGGCTGGAAACAATCTCTGACACCATTGAGTCAAACCTTTGGCTGAACACCATCATGTTAACTAGACTATGGCACTGCGTGCGACATCCATTTGAAGAATTTCAGGGCTGATTACTCCACCACCTACCTGAGCAGCCCATTCCAATGCTTAACCACCCTTTCTGTGAAGAATTCTTCCAGATGTCCAACCTGAACCTGCCCTGGTTTGGCTTGAGGCTGTGTCGTCTCACTGGTTGCAAGCCAACCAACCCCCACCTGGCTAGAGGTTCCTGTCAGGTGGCTGTGGAGAGCAAGGTCTCCTCTGAGCCTGCTTCTCTCCAGGCTAAATAACCTCAACTCCCTCAACTGCTCCTCATAAGACTACCTTAGGATGTTTCTAACTCTCTTTTCTAAAGCATTCCAGGAATTCCTTTTAGTCTCACATTACCTGTATAGTTAAGAAGTACCTTATCTACTCTGGAGTCCAAGATATTTCTAAAAGTAGTGAGTTCAAAAAAAGAGTGCAAGGAACTCTCTCTGATTTATTCTTCTGTTCCAAGAGAATACCAGTCTCAGTTGCATTACTCAGAAATATTTTCTGGTTTTGCATGTGTGCCGTTGAAAGTTAATTTATGCTGTGAATCTCTAGTCTGATAGAAAGAAGCAGTGGTAAAGTGTAACAAAGTCAACATCTATTGCTGTTCACAAAATCTACTACGCTGGGGTAGAAGGAGAAATTATTTGGTTTCAATTATCAATTTATCAAATCCATTTTGGATATTGTTCAGCTGTTAGTAGATTTCAGTGTACACAGAGACTGTGTATTTGCTTAGTGCCTAGAACTGAAGTAAAACTGAAAGGTCTAATCATTACCTTCTTATTTTCCCCTTTTATCTTTCACACTGACATGAATTTACATGTGTAACAGGATCTAGTTTGCTACCAACTATATGCTTTTGAATATAAACATTCATATGCATGCACACTGTGTTAGCAAGAAGGAAATGAGCCTGAAGACTGACACGTGGCTGTGGGTGGCCCCAAGCAGAATTTTTAAAAACCTGTTACTTCTCAGAACAGTCTTCTGGCTCATTATGTGTTCATAGGACAGTTCATACATCCTCTAACTGTGCTCAGTGAGTCTTAGGTGCAGTAATGCTTGCAAGGCTGTTGCCAACTATTTTAAATCCTCCTGGTGTCATGCAAAGCTGCACTCAGTGCTCAACCAAGTACTGAATTCATCTCAGTTACTGTGCTCCATGCATCAGTGCTTGCAGCTGTTAGCATCTTGATGCATTTGGTAGTGACAGAATCAGAATGGCTTGGGCTGGAAGGGACCTTAAAGATCATCCAGTTCCAGCCGCCCCCACCAAGGGCAGGGACACTTTCTACTAGACCAGGTTGTTCAGAGCCCCATCCAACCCAGCCTTGAACACTTCCAGTAATGGAATATCCACAACTTCTCTGGCCAACGTGTCCCAGTGCCTCACCACCCTCACAGTGAAGAATTTGTTCCTAATAGCCCATCTAAACCTCGTCTCTTTCAGCTCAAAGCAATTGCCCTTTGTCCTATCGCTACATGCCCTTGCAAATCCAGGTAAATGAGCAATCTTAAGTCTTGCATTTTGTGCCATATCTAAAACCAATCCGAGCATATTTGGGGAGATGATATTTGACCATCTTGCCTTCTTATCTGTAATGTCCCTCCCAAGGAAAGACCAGCCAGAAACATTTTTCAGGACCTTTCAGTCCTGATCAAGTATATTCTCACCTCACTTCTCACAAGTGTAAGAATTTCTTCACATCTTCTATAGCTTCATGAAAAGCAATGGTTAGTATGGCCTGAGTGATCTCTTCCCCACCTGTTCATGCTATGCAGTTTTGGTTGTAAAATTTTCAACAGAGATGCATGGAAAATATAGTAATAAATGGTGACAAAACTAAGAATGCTCTTTGAATAAGGCTGAAAGACCTGCTCTGACTGTACTGGGGTTTTTTATGCCCTTGCAGTCACTCAGCTGGAACTAGTGGGAACTAATGGATCTAAGCTCTTATAAAACTGTGTAAGTATGGCTCTTGCTGCCATTGCAAAGACTTTGATAGGCTGGAAGACCCAGGAATGGTGCAGGTAGTAACACACATGTTGTACATGAATTCATTTAAAATCTGTAATTTAAACAAAGCTGAGCCTTGCAAGTACTTGTCTGATACATCGTTAAGAGTGTCTTGATCTATTTCTCCTCTGAGAACTTCTTGCTAGGTGAAGTTAACCATGTCAGGTATCTGACCTCCACTTGAAGATATGTCGCATGTCACAAAATGTGCATTTTTTAAACACGGGCACTTTGATTGCCAAGTGGAAGATCTTTCATGAGATGCTGCAAGGGCAACAGATTGCTGAAGTCCACATGACAGCTTTTAGCTCCAGACGTGTCTGGCTCTTCTTTTCCTCAGCTCTTGTAAAGCAATAGATTATATGACATGAATAAATTATAGAAGGTGACAAGAAGAAAGGTGAAGCACAGGATTTCATCCACTCTGAGTACTCCTAAGACCCTGCAGCATTACAAGACTTTTATTTATGTGGGATTTGTCATCCCAGGGCTAACCTCTGAACTTTTGAACATGCAGCCTTGTCTTGATCACCTGAATACTTCAGCAAGCAAAGCCCTTTGGAGATTGGATATAAAAACACAGATCTCTCAAATGTCTGTTCCACAATTAATCTCATTAACTGAAAAACAAATACAAAAAAAGAAGATCATTACACCACAGCATTCGGGGAATACTAAGGATAGTAACATTACACTCACAAGCTGGAGGACTTGTTTTCATGGGGAATTCATAGGTCTTTGCCAATTGCAGCAAATCAGACAGGATGTCTGAGCAATGACATCAGGCACACTGTGGAGTCAAGAGGCAAGTTGGTGATAAAGTCGGAAGGAGGCAGGCTTGGCAAACTGCATCGTGCTTATGCCAGCTTGTGCCAGGGCACAAGATGAGGTTTTGGCCTTGTGCTTGATAGCACGATGTACAGGGACAGAGCTAATGAAAGGGTGGTGAAAAGATGACCTAGGGAAAGGTCATGTGCAGGATGGAATTTATGGTGCCGTTTATTTTGTGGTTTAATTGCTGCTTTCAGTCCTTCCAATTTTATATGCTCCTTGGGGGTTTTACTTTGATTTTGGGGTTGTGGGTTGCTGTTTGGTTTTAGTGAGTTTTCTTTTGTTTTGTTTTGTGTTTTGTTTATTTGTTTTGGTGGTGGTTGTTGTTGTTTTTCCCCCAAGGAAAATAACTGCAGGGTTTCCGGCCAGTGAGTTTAGAATATTGACCTTAAGAAAATGAGCCATTTCCAGGTTAGGGGAGATCTCTAAGCCCTCAGTTTGGATCATGGTCAGATTTAGCCCAGAGTAGAACTGTATCCATATCAGGCTTAGGACCCAGTGGTGGCAAACTATGTTTATGAACTTGTCATTCTCTTAGATGCCCTGTTCACTTTGAGCTCTTGGCCTTGTCTAAATGCTGAACTGAGGTTATAGGCCCTTATGTGGCCAGGAATTAATTTCTATCTGCAAAAAAGGAGATCAGCTCTATTGATCAGGGAGGTAAGTCAGTTGATTTGTCAAAGAAGAGTTGGAAGAAAGTAATGGTTTTTGTAATTGATTAAAGAATTGATTTTTTATTTAAGTAATTGATTTTTCATCAATCCGTTAGAATTCTTAAAATCTTCCTTTCAATATTTACTAGTGGAAATGAAATGCAGCAAAAACATATCTCAGCAGATGCCTTGACATCACTGCAGTTAAATATTTTAAAGTGGCAAGGCATTTTTCTGGGACTGCAGAAATGAGACAATCCAGCTCTGTCGTCTAGCCCTAGCCTGCCAATACAAAATTATATGACATTTGCTATGGTGACTGTCATGAACTTTTAAGACTACGTTATGGCAGCAGCCCTTGTGTTTGCAGTGACCCGGCCCACAGAGGGGGTGGAAGAGGCTGTGCCAGTACAGGCACAGCAGATAATTCTGTTTAGTCCCTGCAGCTCTCTCACTCCTGTAAGTTTATAAGCCTATATCAAGGAGTATCATTAACATCAGCTGTTTGTCCTCTCCCCTCAGCCTAGAGAAAGTGTGCAGCCAACCAAATAACATCTTTTGAAATGGATTGCTTGTTTTCTCTTTGCACAAACAGTGCAGGGTAGTGCATGTTTAAAGTTCATATGACAAAGTGTTTATGTACAAGGTCCCAGTCCCAGATCTCACCTACGTAGTAATGAATGCTGGCTCACAAGGCAAATTTTCTGCAGGCTGGCACGCACAGTGGGCACCCCAAATGGGTGAGCAGTGTGTGCTGACTTTTGACCAGGCTGGGCCCTCAGGTAACTCCAGCCAAATCATTTAAGGAGAGGCTGGAGGATGCAGCATGCCATTTTGGGTTCTTGTCTTTCATGGACTGATCTCTCTCTGTCCTCTTTCTGATTTGTTTCAGTGGAGCGTTGTAGAGAGGAGTTTGGTTTCTGCCACTCTACCATTCCTTGACACTTGCAGACCCATCTCCGTATTTTGGAGTAGCAGAGTGGTTGGAAATGTCTCATTGTCATCTCTTAAGTATGTCCCAATATTGTTTGCTACCAAAGAAGTGAAACTGGATAGTTGGCAAGCAAATAGTTAGCAGCAAAGTATCTCTTCTGCCAGCCCACTCTAATGGATATGCTCTGTGTGAGAACAAGGGGTTTCATCTGCAGACCTTGCCAAGAGCCTCAGATTCTGGGCAATCTGAAGGACAGACACTCCCCTCCATTATCTTTATTTATTTCTTTTTCCTTTTTTTTTTTTTTTAAGGAGCCTTGAATTCGCCAGTGCCAGTAGCTTTTTTTTTATCAGCTTGAAGAAGGTTTAGTCATGCGTTACTTGTGCTGACAGTTTCCCATGCTGAGTGCAGGCAACAGCCTGCACTATTCCTGCTTGTTCTGTGAGTTATTGGCTCAGCAGAAGCACTGAAGCAACCCCAGTGGTAGCTGTATTGGTAAAACTGACACATGCTGAAAGTCAGGTATTCATCTGCATGGATGGCCTGTTGCTGGCTCTGCATCCTGAAGTGCATGGTCTTCCCAGAACCTACTGAATTCCTCTCTTAGCCAAAACTGCAGGAGTGTAGTAAGTGTAGGATTCCTTCTTCTGCATCTTACAGATGTTGAGAAACTGCTGAGAAAAATCAAGGGAAGAAAATGACTGAAATATTAATCAAGGAGGTCTTCTGTTTCCCGGTTTACTCCTTCCAGTCCCTAACCAGCTGTGAAAATGACTGCATATTCAGCAGATATATGTAGATTCACTACACCATTTATATGACACCAGGTCTTTTAACTAATCTGCAGGCAATTGATAAAAGGATTTTCCAAGCCACAAGGACTGGTTAGATCATCTTGAGCCTCAAGGGACCACAGGGATCATCCTTAATAGATTCTTTTCTGTGCAGAGGAGGCACAAATGGACACTTGCAATACGTACACATTGGTGGGACATGCTCACAGTCTTAGAACTTCCCATTCTTCATTTGCAGTGTTAATGCTGTGTTTATTGCAGCCAATAAAATACAGAAGGAAAAAACCCAAATCCAAACATCCCTTCTCATGTTTATATTTATACAATTTAATCTTCAGTCAAAAACTTAATAGGGTACTTTTTCAAATACCAGCACATGGGATTACCCACACAAATGTGCAGGTATGCTGATGCATATGCAAAACAGAACTTTTTGGTTTTTTAAGTCTATACCAGAATTCTTACAAGTTCATGGCCTGCAGGATGAAACAAACTTTCCTCTGGACAGTCTAGCACAAACTCAGCAATTAGGTCTCATTAAAGCCCCAGTCTGAGAGGTTAAATAGTATTAAATGTGCAGGAGGCTCATGCCACATCTCTGCAAGGAGAGTGGGTAGAGTTCATTCACTGTGAAGTAATGCTTGTGTTAATAGTTAGAGGTAGGATGACCAGGAATCCATGCCTGGAAAACCTGTGATCTTGATGATTTCAGTGCCCTCTCTGGCATCCTGTGAAAAATCTCACATGACTGCTTTGAAGATGGCTGGACCCCTTGCCAGTCAGCTGCTCCCTTCAGAAAATTCTTCCCCAGATATTCCCTGGATGGCAGAAATCCCCATCAGAACACCCGCCGGAAGGGAAGGAGCAGCAGCACTGTGTAAACAGCCTGGGGAGTGCCCTCATTTCAGATGAGCCTGTGAAAAGCACTGCTAGGTCAGTAACATCAACCCATTAGAATGTTGCAGCACTGGAGGTCAGCTTGAGCTGCTCAGTTCACTTCTGGGGTAGGGTTTGAAGCCTAGACTGCACCCCAGGTTCCTGGGGGAAGCTTGTCCCCAGTGCTTAGGGGAATGAGCTGGAAGGCACATCCACGGGGCAGAAACACCTACATAGTGACATCCTTTGGCATCAATCAGTCAGGAATATACAAATAAATAAACAAGTGTTTGTGCAAGGGACACCACCTTCGTGAAAGGCATCTGGTCTGCAGCTTAGGCAAAAGTGCTGTGGAGGTGAGGACAGCATCTCTCCGGGTGCCCCACAGGGCCTATGGATAACTTTAGAAAATGCCTGCACCTGGGCAAGGCCATGCCCACCAGTAGCAGGGGTTTCCTGGCTTTAAGCATACAGGTGCTGCAAGATCAGTGTCCCCCAGGGAATGTGACTTTTCAGAGATGTTTCTGAGGCCATGCTTGAAATACCTGGTGTTGGTAAGCAGCTCGTGGGGCAGCTGTGTGAGCAAGAGGTCAGCAAGTGAGGGATTTCTCTCTGCTAATACAAGACTGTGTCTGAGGACATATTTGAGATAGAAGTGTCCTGAGTGTAGCACAAAGCCCTTCTCAGTATCCTCTTCCCTAAGGCTTGCAATGGGTAGCTCTGGAGGGGCCTCACTGCCACCATGTTCCAAACAGTAATTTCAAGGCTGCAGGATTTGAAATGATGCCAGGATATGATTAATAAATTTCCATGTGCTTGCAGGAAGGGCAACGAAAACAGTGCTGGGAACAGCTGTGGGAGATTGCCAAAAGCATGAGGTGACCTCCATCCTGGCTATGCTTGAGTGTCCCTCCAGGCAGCAGAGTGGCACTTTAAAAAGTCTGACTGGATCTCACCCCACAGTTCCCACTCCCTGGACGGACTCTCCTTTTCTGGGCAAGTGGCACTGCCACCTCGAACTCATCAGCCTGAGCGCCATTACCAGTCAGTCAGGAGAGGTGACAAACCTCTTGGTGGCAGGAGGCAGCCCCAGTGTGCTGAGGCCTCTGTGATGGCTGTGGAGGAAGAGATGATGGCTGGCTTCACCTTTGTTTCAGGTGCTGGAGAAGAAGACATTCTGCCTCCACTCTCCTGGGGCCCAGCAGTTCCTCCTGGGTGAGTGAAAGCACCCCAGCTTGCTGAGGCAGGGGCACCCCAAACCCATGTGAGGGAGTGAAGAGAAAAACACTGTCCACAGGTACACGTGGCAGATTTTCTTTTGTTGCTGCTTATTATGGGAAGTCAGGAAGTGAACTGTTCTCAGGGTATTTTTGACCATGCAGGCCTTCTCACTCAGCAGTAATATAATTCCCACAGAGGCAGGGGGATCCTATATACTGAGGTGCAGAGGGCAATGCCTGCTGCCATTCTTTGTGTCAGCCTTTTTAACTCACTCAGCAGCTTGCCACAGACTGAAAAAAGCAAGCATAAAAAGTCATGCCAATGGATGTGTAAAATGGAATAAAAATGGAGAAAAGTAAATTGTGTTTCTGAAACTTAGTAAGGTATCAGATATTGATCAAGATAACTTTAGTCTTTGACAGTACTAGACAGTTTAATTTGCCCACTGACATATTAGTAAAATCTTTCTGTGTGTAATGTCTCTTTTACTTTGGAAGAATAGCAATGCATTAAAAAAAGCTTTCATTCTCAATTTCATGAAAACACATCTCACAGTGATTTTATATCTTTCATAGTTGATTAAAAAAACCAAAAACCTCTCTCCCAGGAACAAAGATTTCCCAGCTTATGGAAAGGCAGCATCAGTTTTTCCTTGGTTGCAAAGCTCCTTTTTTGCTATAATTGGACATTAACACCTCTGACACTGACAGATATCAAAGGCAACGCTCTGGCTCTGAGCTGGCAGGTCGGCAGTTGAGCTCATGACAGGGCTGCAAAGTGCTTCTGACTTCAGGTTTCAGTTTCCCGGGGGATGCCCATGCCAGGATATTCCCTTTTTCCTCAGAGGTGTGGGGAGCAGGATCAGGAGTGTGCCTGGCTGTGTCAGATGTCCAGCTTCAGTGTATTTCCTGGTACCACAGAGATGCAACGTCACAGTTAAAAGTTATGGATATCTGGGTGTGCTGGTAAGTGAGACATCAATATCCTGATCTGGAAGGGACCCACAAGGATCATTGAATTCCTACTGCTGGCCCTGCACAGAACAGCCTCGGGAGTCACACTATGTGCCTGATTGCATTGTCCAAACAGTTGGCTTGGTATCATGAAAAACCTATTCCTAACGTTCAACCTAAACCTCTCGTGACACAGCTTCATACTGTTCCCTCATGTGTGTCAAAGTCTTTGTGAAGCCCTTTTTTAAAGAAATGTGTGTGTGTGTGGGTGTGTGGAGTCCATGTACACACATATGGTTATACATATTTCTACCTAAACTTGGTTTCTGTTAGGCATATGGACAGTCGCTGAATGGGACAGTGGCGCTAGTCCATGAGGGTTGTGCATCTGAAGCACACTGAGATAAGAAAACATGTTATTCCCAACACTTTCAGGATCCTTCTGTACAGTAAAGTCAAAAGATTTTAGGAGAAGTTGCTGAGGGAGGCTGAGAAGCTCCGGGATGCAAGAATGGGAACTTGGGAAGAGTTGCACCTTGTGATAGAAATAAACACTTACAGGCTCTTTTAAAATAAGAAATAACCTTAAATATGAAGACCCCTAAATGCACCTGCAGTTTATTAAACAGCTGCTTTCCAGGCCATATTTAACTGAAGAAGGAACTACTTACATCACATCCACATCAGATCCAAATCAGTTCACATCTGAGTACCAAGGTCAAACATGAGCTCGTAGGCACATTCATAACTTGAACATGCCAGGCGTTACTTGATGGTTATGGCTAGCCTTGCTTGAGTCATGGGCTACATGTGTACCACTATCACTTTTGTCAAATTAGAACTTGGGGTGCTGGCTTAGTGAAATAAAATAATGGAATTAGGTGGCTTAGTTTGTATAGTGAGCTTTATTCTAACAAGAATGTGTTTCCATTCCAGCACAGACGTGTCCCACTGCCCAGGAGGCTTTGATTCAGAGGTATTACAGCACGTGTATATTAAAGTCTGTAACTGAAAGGATTCATTGCTTCCCTCCTTGCCTGTGTCTGAAGGAGGAAATCCCTGTCCAGATGTGACAGCTGCATGGGAGGAAAGGACACTTGGCTGTGGCAAGCTCACTATGCTGAGTGCTTTACAGGCAAACAGACATGGTCACTACTGAGGAAAACTAAACACTATGTGATCCAATAAGAAGCCATTGACAGTAGAAATAGAAAATCAATAATGCAGTTGCTGAGGTACCAATTCAGCAGGCTTGGGAGGGCCAGAGTCTCTGGTCTGCTGAGGCCAGGTTGCATTGTAGGTACAATAAGTAGTGCTCTTCCAGGTTTTTTTAAATTACCTTTTGACAAGTTTTAGTCATGCCTTTCTATCAGGAAACTACAGTTCTCTTTCCATAGAGAACCAGTAATCCCGGTGCCTGGAGTCTCAAGCCACCTGGTGAGGTGGTGTGATTGTTTTGGCAGCCCAGCAGAAAAGGCAGCCTGACTTACTCACTGTCCTCTTGCACTACAAATGCCACAATAGACATGGCAAATGATTAGGCACCTGGTCAGAGGTCAAAACACAGGCCTTTAAAGCAGGGAGAGGGTAAGATTAGAAAGATGCCAAAAGGAGCAGATGTGAAAGGAGTCTTCGCTCATGTAAAACTATGTCAGCGGACTTTTCTAGCCAAGAAGAAAGACGAAGGATGGGGAAGAAATGGACAAGTGAGGTGACTTCTCAATGTCGCTATTGCTGTCAGTGTACAAAGCAAATGTGCTGTATCTGTGTACTGAATCTGGCTGGCAAAGGGGCTGCAGCACTCCTGCACAGGACAAGCCCTCAAACCACAGGCTTCATTCCTGGTGTGTGAATACCCTGTTGATTGATTTAAATGAGGCAGCTGCAGGACTCTTGGTAAGGTGGGAGCCTCTGTGCCAGCACAGAACAGTGAATGGAAATGAGAATGTGGCTCGTCTTTCTTCTTCACTTCTGTTCCTCTTCCCACTGCTTCCCACCACACAGTGCCACTGTTTCCTGCCCTTGAGTGCTGGTTGGCCACTGTGGCACGCACAAACACTCTCCAGAAGAAGACCCCTCTCCTGTGGCGAGAGGCTTACCAGGCTCAGTGATGTCACAGCCAGTGAGTGCAGGGCCACCCAAAGGCTGGGAGGTGGCTGGGGAGGCAGGCACAGCCGTGGGGAGCAAAACTTCCTGCTTGCAGTGATGGGAGCACCAAGGGCATCCACTTTTTGATGTGGAGTTGGGTGAATAGATGGGTGTTACTCTGCCAAGCTCCCCTAGACCTGGATTGCTGATGGCTTTGTGTTGTGGAAAAACCCTTGAGCCAGCGGGAACCATCCCAGGTGCCCATTCAGGCTGTCCCCTCCTGCCTCACAGAGAGCTGAGTAGGTCAGACCTAGGATTGAGTGACTGGAATTTTGATGCTTGACTTAAGAGGGTCTTGCAGCTCATTTGAAACTAAGCCTGAGCTAATTAGTCCTGAAGACAGCAGTTCAGAAATAACCTGTCTGGCTCTGGGTGTCATGGTGGCAGAGGACGAGGAGAGCTCATCTCTCCCATTCTGTGCTCTCGCCTGGCACACTCTGTGAGGTGTGTCTTAGCTGGCTCCAGCCCAGCCCTGCCTTGTCTGCCGAGGGGTGAGAGATAAAGGATTTCCTAAATGCTTTTTCCCGAGTTCTCCTGGCTCTACCAAAAGCCCTGTTGTTTCGTGTTCGACTACTGTCATTGTTCCCCCAGATTAAAAACCGGAGCAGGTTCTCCCTGCACCTGATGGGCACTGTTTGGGTTAATCGCAGGTACTCAGCCGAGCCAGCTCTGGCAGCAAGGGCAGAGCCTGCAGGGCCACTGCCTCTTCCTTCCTGTCCCTGGGGGAGACACAAAGTGAGACAGCCCCTGGCCTTTGCTTCACTTCTGTCCCACCTTTCAGCAGTGCTTTAGAGCCCTAAGCGTAGGAAAGGGATGTTTCCAGAGACAGGGAACACCAGGCATTTCAGTGTTTCTGATAAATTGGTACTCACAATGGAAAAATTAATACCACATTTGTATCCAGAGATCAGAGCAATGGAATAAGTACAGAAGTCTCCTATTAAACAACCATCAGCCCGATGCTATAATTGGTATTATATATATTGTATGTACCATATACAATTATTTCCTTCTTACACTTAACAGCTACTGTCTGATTTTTCCTCCTCTGGATGAGGCAGGCTATTGCTCTCTTGCTATCTTTATGATTTTTAACTTGGCTTCTGCAATGAAATAAAAAACCAGTCCTCACTTTAAAAATACGTGCTCATATTTCTTAAATGAAACAGTGTGATGCTGAGAGCACCAAGACTGTAACTCAAGTTGCTGATCACAAACTGCCAAAGTGATTTTTCTTTCAGGATATTGCCTTTCACCGAACTTGAAGATTGACTTACAATTTGTTGGACCATACATATCTGTTGGACCATGGATATCTGTTACATTTAGGAAGAGTGATTAGCAAACACTGGCAAGGTATTTTCCCAAGTAATATGAAACTATTACTCACTGCTGAATTAAAATGAAAAGATAAATATTGCATGCCACAAGCCTAGCTTTATGCAGGTTTTGCTTCTGTTGTTTATTACATATTTCTAAAGTAAGAGATAAGGATTTTGGTGTTTTCAGAGCTGTACTTAGGAACCAACAAATCAAAGATCCTTATTAAAAGAGCTTCTTCTATTCAGAGCAGCATAGCCAGACCTTAAGCTAGACGTGCAGGAGAAAACCTTTAAAACACTGCAAGATAAGAAGTGCTTTTGTAGAAATTGTCCTCTTCAAGTGACAACTAAAGCTATATTTGTTTTGTCATAAAAATAATAATTTTAAAAAATTGAAAGTGCTATTCTTTTAAAGGGATGTTATGCTGCTTTGGCTATTGCTGTCCTGGTCCTAGGAAGCAGCTGACTTTAGGCAGCTGTGCTACCAGGCTCAAGATAGTCATGCCAGCAGCATTGCTCTTAGGAAGATGCATTTTGTCACCAAGTTCACTTTGAACTAAGGCAATTACTATCTAGCCCTGTATTCTCCCACCAGTCAAGCAGCAGAGAAATGTTTTTCTAGTCAGACCACACATAAACCAGGGACATGGCTTTCTGCAGAAGAGTCTAAGAGGATGCTCTTAGACAAGTCTTCCTGCTTGTACAGGTGTATCAGAGCTCATGAGACCCATTAGGTGGTAGCCTTTAGAAGAGAGCCCATAGCAGTTTGCTGTTCAAAAGAAGGGCTTAAAATTATGGACTAGCTTGAATGTGCATGGGGAAGCTGAAAAGAGTTGGTAGAGGCAACCTTATCCTCATTAGCAACATCTTAAATCACTGCATGAATGTCCTTTCTCATGTTTCCTGCACAGATGCTGGAGATAATTCTGAGTCTATAAAACTTTGCTGGATATAGCTCTGTTTGCAGGCTCTCATTCCAGTTTTGAGGAGTAAGTACATTCTTGTCCGGTCTTCATGGTGATATAGTTTGGAAAAAAACAACATGCCAAAGCTGTTCACTTGCATGTGGTCCTCCTTCAGCATAGATGGCTGCAATATCTGTGCCTGCCAAGTGAGTCACACACTCACACCTTTCAGTTTACAAACGTTTCGAAATGTCGTGAGCATGAGAGTAGGGTGTCTGCCTACCTATGCTATTTTTTCTCTTTAAATGAGCATTTGCCCTTTAATCTTGCTAAGAAGCACAGTTTAATTCAGAGGGCACTCAACTGTGGAACTTGTTGGCTCATGAGGGGTTGGAGCAACTTCTTGCCATGTAAGTCTCAGTCTACTGAGGTACCAAGGATATGGAAAGGTGTCAAGTAATGCCACCCCATGCTCAAACACATTTGTGGTTGTCATTCAACAATGTGCTTGCATATATTTTTCAATTTAATCTTATTGGGTTTAATGGGATTTGGAGTGTCCCCAGTGTTTGTGCTACAGCTGTGGAATCATCTGACTTGGAGCTTCAACCAGAGGCTGCACAAAAGCAAAGTGTGCAAACCTTGCACCCAGCCCCTGTGATACTCTGCTCCTCACAGACCTCAGTAAAATGAAGACTGCACCTCTCAGCTGGTCTTGAAAAGCAGGTCAGTCAAATGTCTGCTAGGAGTGGCTCAAGTGTACTTTCTCCTGCCTTGGACTGGATGAATGGCCTTCCACAAGCAATTGCAATCCAATTTTCTGAAATTTCTAAGAGATTAAACCATCTGATGGGTAGACTGTTAGATGGATGACAACTACAGCTACTAGCTAGTAGCTAAAATTAAAACAAATCTTAATTATTCAGATTTTTCTGTAGCTATTAAATCTTTCTAACTTTACTTAGGTATCACTTCCAAGAAGAGAAGACTGGGGGAAAGAGAATGTTTTCCTGTTGGAAAGAGAATGCTTTTCAACTTACTGACGAGAGAACATACTTTCCATCTCAGTTTACCTGTCACTTCTCTCAAGTGTTGACACAGACAGAAGAAAAGTCTAGATCATAAAAGGCAAAGATCATCATAAGCTCTTGGGCAGCCAAGTCCAAAATGTCAATTTTGTGAACTCCCACCATAAGCTGTTATTTGTCTCTGGCTAAATCTGCCTTGTAGCTCTGTGTCTGTGGTAAAATTTCCATCTCATCAGATGCTGGCCATAGATTAGTCAAATCCAAATTTTTTCTCTGAGCACAAAAAAAAACCACCTCTGGTGAATTTCCCAGAGACACTTTCCCACCTCTTTCACCATCCAAGGGAAAGACTTAAAATTAAGTCTACTTCTTGCTTCCTGTCACACTTTGCTTCTGAATCCCTAGTTGAACACATTTATGGCATGCTTGTCTAGGTGACAAGGGATTCTCAAGCCTCTTTCACAGCAGGGGTGCAGTAACAAGAGAGACTGTGAAAAACCGACTTAAAATAATCATCACCCTGTAAGCTGGATTGCCATTTGGGGAGGTAAGAGAAGGATGAACAGTTGCACCCATAAATCATCTAGTGTTGCTTTCAATTCCCAAATCTTGTTATTTTTACAGTGACATAGTTTCATTGTGGGGAGTCAGGCTTATATCTTATCTTAAAATTTAGTATCTTGGCTCCTTCTTTGATCAGCAGAGATCTGTTTGATGAAGTCAAGGGAGCCTGGAGGAGGAATCAGATGCCCTAGCAGCACAGATGGGCTTGAGCTGTTTAATGTTGGCTCCTCCTGCCATTTGATACTCCAGGGCAGATGAGACATCTGCACAGGGCTCGTAGATGTGATGTAAGATGGAGAAAGCCCACATGCTTTTTGGTGAAGCAACCAGATGCCAACCGGGATACTCCACAACACCTAGAATAGCATTAGACACTTGCTTTTAGGCTACTGAATCCTGGGTTTAGAGAGTTTCATTATTTCTAGATTCATCAATTATACAGACTAGATATCCAAAGACTGGAGTGAACTGAACTCCAGCACTGTTGCCTGAATTCAGATGTTCTCACCTGGTAAGGAATCTCTTCTCCCAGGAGGATTAAGTGGCCTAAATATGGGTGTCTAGAACAAGTGAGTCTTTCTTTAGTAAGTTAGCAGACGACACTAAGCTGGAGCATGTGTCGATCTTTGGAAGGTAGGAGGGCTCTACGNCCCTCAGTTTGGGAAGGACATTGAGACCCTTTAGTGCATCCAGAGGGTGCAACGAGGCTGGTGAGGGGCTTGGAACACAAAACCTGTGAGGAATGACTGAGGGAGCTGGGAGTGTTTAGCCTGGAGAAAAGCAGACTCAGGGGTGACCTTATCACTCTCTACAACTTCCTGAAGGGTGGCTGTAGTCAGGTGGGGCTGGTCTCTTTCTCCAGGCAGCAACTGACAAACGAGGGGACACAACCTCAAACTGCGCCAAGGGAAATACAGGTTGGATATTAGGAAGAAGTTTATCACAGAAAGGGTGATAAAGTACTGGAATGGCCTGCTCAGGGAGGTGGTGGAGTCACCATCCCTGGATGTGTTTAACAAAAGCCTGGATGTGGCATTCAGTGCCATGGTTTACTTGAGGTGTTAGGGCACGGGTTGGACTCAATGATCTTGAAGGTCTCTTCCAACCTAGAGATTCTGTGATTCTGTGAAATGAAACCTCCCTGCCAAGATAATGAAAGGTTTCCACTGTCAGTTTGACACAAGCACTTGAGTGACACAGGAGAGCAAAAATGACACCAAACTTAAAAAGGTTTGGGCAAACTTGTTACTTGAGAGCACATTTCTGTGCTCTCACATCATCCCCAGTGCCTGTGTGACATTGCAGAATCTGGTCAGTAAAACACCCCAGCACAAGTGCCTTTGCAATTGATACTTCTGCGAGTGCACGGCAGGAGGACCAACAGCTGAGAGAGAATCACACTCATCAGCAGGGCAAGCACCCCAGGCTGCTCACTGCCTCCTGACACACATGCAGGGGGAAGTCAGTTTCTCAGTGGAGGAGCTTTGCCGTTTAGCTTACAGGGCACTACTTAACTACTAAGTAAGTACTAACAATGTTCTTTAGAAGAGCTGCATTGCAGAGATGATAGTTAAAACCAAAGTAAGACTATTATTCTTCTAATTGCATTTCATAACTCCTGCATGGGTAACTGCCAAGGAAAGTATTTACTGCATAACATCCATAATGGCTATTTCCATCTGAAACAACTGGAGAGAGCTGCTTGCAATCTTAGCAGTACATCTCAGTGTTTGACCAGAAAGAGAAACAACATAAAAATATCCACACAACGGCACAGTTGTGGAGATAACTGAGTAATAATTTCCCCACAGAGACGCTTCACACAGAGCAGTGACACCAGAGCAGGTCGCAAACACTCAGACAGGTGTAAGCATCTCTCCCTACCACCCAAAGACACAGCAGCAGAAAGGCAGAGCACCTGCCAGGGATCGTGAGCATGCAGGCAGGAAGGTTGGAGCTCTGGATGGAGGAGAGAATGAGCAAGGGACACAAAATCAGGTTGGAACCCCAGATTTAACTGTCCAGGATTGCTGCTGCTGTAGCAGTGGGATAGCCTGTGCTCTGTGGCACAATATTACTCATGGCATACATTTCACTTGAAGATAATTTCCTGCACTGCACAGCTACTCTTCCTTTGAGCTTCTGTCTGTACTGCACTGCAGCAATTGCAGTCCTTAAAGAGCTCTTAAAACAATTGTGGTTTTAACCAATTGGCATGAAAATGGAGGCCTGGAACCACATCCTGGGAGGGGAGGAGGCCAACAAAGTATTTGTGGGGCCCATCACTGGTGTGAAATGCATAAAGTAACCCCTCACCTTTTTGGTGGTGCTGGCAGGGAATCATTTTAACCTTGATGTAATAGCTATCCCAAAATACTTTTCTGAATAGCCTTACAAAAGCTGCCAGGCAAATCTTTCATAGCTTTAGGCATTACTGGTACTTTCCAGATAACGTAATTCTGCTTTTTCTGGGCCATTCCTAACATACTACAGGCACACTGCATGACTGCAGAGGCAGGGGCACAACGAAAGGTTTGCCAAGGCTGACTTCCTCCCTGGCAGCAAGTTCCAGGCTCTTCTGGCCTCTCACCTTCACAAAACATACAGATAAATTAGGTGAAACTGAGGAAATAAGCCAAGATTCAGCTGTCCCTCTGATAAAATAAAAAAAAGCCAAGTCTCTGCGTTCAAACAGTCAGTCTTTGATTTATGTCTCTAATTTGTGCTTCTGTGGACTAAAACCAGGAAATAATTTTGATGTCCTAAAGAAATCATGATGCATACATTGCCAGCAGTTCCCTCTTTAGTGAGCTAGAAAGGACTTAATGATCACTTCTGACTGAAGATGTTTGTTAAACATCCATATTGCAATCCTTTTAAACTTCTACAGAAGAGAAAAATCAGTATCCTATTCCTACCTACGAGATGGACAGCACAGCACACCTGCAAAGCAGGTGCACAGCAAGATACAGCAGATAAGGCTACACTGAATTTATAGCCCATTTATAGCTCCAGCCAGCAGTTAAAAAAGATGTGATGACAGACACTGGAGCTCATCTGATTTTTAAAAAATAAGTATTATTAGTGACTCAGGATTAAATTCTGCAGTTCTTGCTTGGACCAACCTGCTGAGTTTTCACATGTGGCACGCTGCAGCACACAGATGTTGATTAAATCCCAGTAAAACTGGAGGTCTCAAAACTATCCCTTTTGCACCCAAACTCATTCTATAAATGGAAAAAAGGAGAGGCAAGGAAGAAATTTTACAAAAAGCACAATGCCAAATATACAAGAGCCCTCTTAAAGATAAACTTGTGAAAAAAAAAGAAATCTATTTTTTTCAGTCCAAGGCAAAAAAGTCCCCTGTCTCCAGTGACATAGAAATTTACCTTATGGTAACCATCTGACATTTCCACTGTGGTTTCAATAATGTCATCAAGAGCCTGAGGACTAATTCAGGCACAGAGCTGCTTTGATTTGCATTGGATTTTTTTGATTTGCATACACAATTGTTAAGGAAACACACTTTGTATTTGTATTGTGCATCTGTACAGTGAAGCTTGTACAAGTCCAGGTTTGTTAAAAATCACAGGGATTAATGATGGGCTTGGTAGTGCTGGGTTTACAATTGATCTTAGAGACCCTTTAGAGCCTTAATGATTCCAGGATTCTAAGTCAATAGGGGTTCTTCCATCTAATTGTTTAAAAATTACTTCTAATATTAGTCTGCAAAGTCTGATTTCTGAATACTTATTCCTGTTACAGAATAAATTGCTTCATTTTGATATTGCTTGAGCTACTCATTAGTAATTCATTTGAATGACATTCATTAGCCATTCACTTTACATGCACTTTTATTTTCCTTCTAGAGAAACATCCCATTTTCACAAGTGGAAGAGAAGCAAGGAGTTTCTTCAGTGGGTTACCATTAATCATAACTTGCATTCTTGTTATTCAGCCCTTTAGTCAACCCTCACCATGACAAAACCCTCACTGGCTTCAGCAGCTTTACCTGAATAAGAACTTGAAGAATTTGCTTAGCAAATATTATTACAACATGGATAATTATATATCCCACAGAAAACCCAACCCAAAACAAAACAAAAAAGCAAACTAAACAACAACAACAACAACAAAAAAAAACACAACCAAAACTCAAAACCCAACAAAACAAAATTCAAACATCCCAACAAAACAAAAAAGTAATCCAAAGCCTGTAGCCCTGGGTTTTCATCCTTGACACAGCCAGCTTCAGTTGGTCCCTCACTTGTGTGTACAGTAACCAGCCCCGAACAGATCGAGTATGGGCAGCCCCTGCTGTTAAACTTCCAGTTCAGCATATTAAGACCATCACAATCTTAGCTCTATAAAAAGCCCCATGGAATTAGTTCAAGATCTTTCCTTGCCATTAGGAAAAAATAGCAGATGGCATTGAGTCCTTCTCTAAACAACTGGCTGAGAAATGGCAGAGGGACCGCAGGAGGTAAGACAACACCCCATGGCAAGGCAGGGGGCTCCTCAGTGAAGAGCTTTGAGAGAGTTCAGATGAAAGTTCAGCTTTAGTGACTTCTCTCTGCAGGGAGCAGCAGCTCTCCAAACAGGTGGGATGAATAAGCAGATGAGAAAGCACCAAAGGGAAAAATCTGTCCCTATTTAAAACAGAGGAGAACTGAGATTAATGACGAAATTCAAACTAAAACAATAAGGCAAGCAGCTTCAGATTTTGAAAAATTAACTACAGAAGCCTTGAATATATCCTCAAAACTCATTGCTGAGGGAAGCTGAAGTGTGTGACTTTATAATTAAAAAAGAATTAATCAGTGTCAAAAAAAGAAATCCATTGATGAGTTATATTGCCTCTGCTGTCAAGAAATGAAAATGAGGGCAAGGGATCTGATTTGCCCATGACTTCATGCAGTCAAATGCACTTTTCACATCCAGCAGTGCCAGAGGGTGTGCCTCTCTGTTCAATCCCTGCCTTCTCTCTGCAGTTGTACCTCTCCAGCCAATATCTTCATGCAAGTGCATGGCATCTAATTGGTCTTTACCATGATAAGAGACACTTACAGAAGCTGGGCAAAAAACTCAACAAGGAAATTACTAGTTAAAAAAACCAAAACAACCTGTTAATTCTGGTATTACAATGTGTGCTTAAAAAATACTCCAGGGCTCTTCACTCCAAGAAAAGTGAAGGAAGGTCCTACTCAGCCCACCAAAAAATTTTGACTCACCTGTCTCCTTGTTTTTCTTGCAAGATAGGAAGAGCTCTTGGTTCAACAGACAACACAGATGGACACAGAAGGTACAGAACACACCTGTCATCACCTGAGTGTGGTTCTTCAGGCTAATCCAGAGTGGCCTAAGTTACAGAGGAAGGTCAGATTATGGAAATAAACACAACAGTTTAGAGTCCCACTCCTCACCATCTTGGCTTTTGTGTAAAGTCCAAGTGATGCAGCACTGGTTTCCCCAACAACTTTGCTAACGAGCTGCAGTGCTTGCACTGCCAGGGAAGGACAGAGCATGCATTAAATGCACTATACACAGCTAACAGCTGCCAGGAGCCAGTGACAAGGTGCAGCCTGGTGTCCCTCTTCTCAGCATAAAATCTTGGAGCATTTCTTCACTCTTTCATGGTCCTGAACATTAAGATCCCCTACATGTCAGCACAATTTAAAATTATTACTTAGAACCACAGAATGGTTTGGGTTGGAAGGGACACAAAGATCATCTCATTCCAACCCCGCTGCCATGGGCAGGGACACTAGACCGGGTTGCTCAGAGTCCCATTCAGCCTGGCCTTGAACACCTCCAGCAGTGGGGCATCCACAGCTTCTCTGGGCAACTTGTTCCAGATTACTTACCTAGCAACACTCAGCTTTGCTCCCTTCTTTGAGATGTGTGTTATCCCATTGTATGGGCAAGTAAGGTTAAGCCTGATTAACATGAAACACTGAATCAACTAAAGAAAAAAAAAAATTTGTCAAGCACTGAAACAGGTTGCCCAATGAAGTGGTTGAGTCACCATCCCTGAGCCAGGCAAGCAAAAGAAGGCATCTACCAAGGAGAATGGATTTCTTATTCTAAAAATAATGAAGTTTGGTTTGAGGTTCATATTCAGTGTTATCCTACACCTTTCACTGCCCTTATTCAGGAAGGCCACCAGAATTAACTCTGGGCATTAGTGACCTTAAGCTGAGTATTCATTCCAAAGCCATAATGAATTGGAAAAAAAAATACCAAACACTGAAGATCATGCTTTGGGTTGGAAGGGATCTTTAAAGGTCATATAGTGCAATCCCTCCTGCAGTGAGCAGAGACATCTTGAACTAGATCAAGTTGCTGAGAGCTCTGTCTAATCTGACCTTGAATGTTTCCACGGATGGGGATCTGTCCGTCCCCCAGCATGTATTGGCACCAGGGGTTGCCCCAACCCAGGTGCAGCATCTTTCACTTGGTCTTGTTCAATCTCAGGAGATTCCCGTGGGCCCACTTATTGAGCTTGTCCATGTCCCTCTGGATGGCATCTCATCCTTCAGGTGTGTAAACTGCACCACTCCGCTTGGTGTGATCTGCAAATCTGCTGAGGATGCACTTGATTCCTCTGTCAATGTCATTAAGAAAAGGTCAATGTCATTAAGAGTCCCAACATGGACCTCTGAGGGACTCCACTCATGACAAATGTCCATCTGGACATTGAGCCATTGACCATTACCCTCTGGATGTGACCAGCCAACCAATTCCTTAGCCACAGAACAGTTCACCCATCTCTCTCCAATTCAGAAAAGATTGTTGTTGGGGATCCTGTCAGAGACTTTACCACAGTCCAGATAAATGACATCTGTAGCCCTTTCCTTGTCCACTGATGTAGTCACTCCATCATAGAAGGCCACTGGGTTGGTCAGGCAGGACTTGCCCTTGGTGAAGTCGTGCTGGCTGTCTCAAATCACCTCCCTGTCCTCCCTGTGCCTTAGCAGAGCTTCTAGGACAATCTGCTCCATGATGTTCCCAGGCACAGAGGTGTGGCTGAGAGGTTGGTAGTTCCCAGGGTCCTTCTTTCTACCCCTTTTAAAGATGGGTACTATATTTCCCTTCTTCCACTCACTTGACTTTTCAAGTATCATGAGGAGTGGCTTGGCAACTACATAAGCCAATTCCATCAGGACTCTGGCTTGCATCTCCTGGGATCCCATAGATTCATGCAACATCGGATTCCTCATGTGGTCACGAACCTGATCTTTGCTAACAGTGGGAAGCATGTTGCTCCCTAGTTCCTGTCTTGTGGTCCACTCACTCAAGAGGTGTGGGAAGAGAGGCTGTCGGTGAAGACTGAGGCAGAAACATTGTTGAGTACCTCAGCCTTCTCTTCAGCTGTTGTTACCAGTGTGTCAGCCTTGCTTGTCATGAGTGGTACCGTTTCTTTGACCTTCCTTTTCTGGCTGAGATATCTGCAGGGGCTCCTCTTGTACTTTGCATCCCTTACAAAGCTGGGCTCCTTACATCATCCCTCTACAGCCAGACTGTATTCCCATACTCTCTCCAGGACACCTGCCCTTGCTTCCACTGCCCACGCATTTCCTTCTTGCCCTTTCATTTAACCAGCATGTCCCAACTCAGCCACGCCAGTCTCTTGCCTTCTTTGCCCGATTTCTTGCTCCTGGGAAGCTCAGTCTCTTGCAGTCTGTGGAAGGTGTCCCTAAAGATCTACCAGGTGTGTACTGCTTCCTTGTCCCTGAGGGCACTTTCACAGAGGGTCCTATTTATTAACTCCTTGAAGAGCTGAAAGCTGGCTTTCCTGAAGTTCGCTTTCCTAAAGTTGAGGGGCCTAACTGTGCTGCTGACCTGACCCATGTCTCCCATGACTGCAAACTCCCCCAGCACATGATCACTGCAGCCAAGGCTGCCTCCAGTACTGACATCCCAGAACAGCTTGTGTGGGTGAGCACCAGGTCTAATATCACATCCATCCCCTCTCGTAGGGCTGGCTATTACGTGGGTCAGGAGGTTATCCTGCACACANTAACACTCAGCTTTGCTCCCTTCTTTGAGATGTGTGTTATCCCATTGTATGGGCAAGTAAGGTTAAGCCTGATTAACATGAAACACTGAATCAACTAAAGAAAAAAAAAAATTTGTCAAGCACTGAAACAGGTTGCCCAATGAAGTGGTTGAGTCACCATCCCTGAGCCAGGCAAGCAAAAGAAGGCATCTACCAAGGAGAATGGATTTCTTATTCTAAAAATAATGAAGTTTGGTTTGAGGTTCATATTCAGTGTTATCCTACACCTTTCACTGCCCTTATTCAGGAAGGCCACCAGAATTAACTCTGGGCATTAGTGACCTTAAGCTGAGTATTCATTCCAAAGCCATAATGAATTGGAAAAAAAAATACCAAACACTGAAGATCATGCTTTGGGTTGGAAGGGATCTTTAAAGGTCATATAGTGCAATCCCTCCTGCAGTGAGCAGAGACATCTTGAACTAGATCAAGTTGCTGAGAGCTCTGTCTAATCTGACCTTGAATGTTTCCACGGATGGGGATCTGTCCGTCCCCCAGCATGTATTGGCACCAGGGGTTGCCCCAACCCAGGTGCAGCATCTTTCACTTGGTCTTGTTCAATCTCAGGAGATTCCCGTGGGCCCACTTATTGAGCTTGTCCATGTCCCTCTGGATGGCATCTCATCCTTCAGGTGTGTAAACTGCACCACTCCGCTTGGTGTGATCTGCAAATCTGCTGAGGATGCACTTGATTCCTCTGTCAATGTCATTAAGAAAAGGTCAATGTCATTAAGAGTCCCAACATGGACCTCTGAGGGACTCCACTCATGACAAATGTCCATCTGGACATTGAGCCATTGACCATTACCCTCTGGATGTGACCAGCCAACCAATTCCTTAGCCACAGAACAGTTCACCCATCAAATCCATCTCTCTCCAATTCAGAAAAGATTGTTGTTGGGGATCCTGTCAGAGACTTTACCACAGTCCAGATAAATGACATCTGTAGCCCTTTCCTTGTCCACTGATGTAGTCACTCCATCATAGAAGGCCACTGGGTTGGTCAGGCAGGACTTGCCCTTGGTGAAGTCGTGCTGGCTGTCTCAAATCACCTCCCTGTCCTCCCTGTGCCTTAGCAGAGCTTCTAGGACAATCTGCTCCATGATGTTCCCAGGCACAGAGGTGTGGCTGAGAGGTTGGTAGTTCCCAGGGTCCTTCTTTCTACCCCTTTTAAAGATGGGTACTATATTTCCCTTCTTCCACTCACTTGACTTTTCAAGTATCATGAGGAGTGGCTTGGCAACTACATCAGCCAATTCCATCAGGACTCTGGCTTGCATCTCCTGGGATCCCATAGATTCATGCACAATCGGATTCCTCGTGTGGTCACGAACCTGATCTTTGCTAACAGTGGGAAGCATGTTGCTCCCTAGTTCCTGTCTTGTGGTCCACTCACTCAAGAGGTGTGGGAAGAGAGGCTGTCGGTGAAGACTGAGGCAGAAACATTGTTGAGTACCTCAGCCTTCTCTTCAGCTGTTGTTACCAGTGTGTCAGCCTTGCTTGTCATGAGTGGTACCGTTTCTTTGACCTTCCTTTTCTGGCTGAGATATCTGCAGGGGCTCCTCTTGTACTTTGCATCCCTTACAAAGCTGGGCTCCTTACATCATCCCTCTACAGCCAGACTGTATTCCCATACTCTCTCCAGGACACCTGCCCTTGCTTCCACTGCCCACGCATTTCCTTCTTGCCCTTTCATTTAACCAGCATGTCCCAACTCAGCCACGCCAGTCTCTTGCCTTCTTTGCCCGATTTCTTGCTCCTGGGAAGCTCAGTCTCTTGCAGTCTGTGGAAGGTGTCCCTAAAGATCTACCAGGTGTGTACTGCTTCCTTGTCCCTGAGGGCACTTTCACAGAGGGTCCTATTTATTAACTCCTTGAAGAGCTGAAAGCTGGCTTTCCTGAAGTTCGCTTTCCTAAAGTTGAGGGGCCTAACTGTGCTGCTGACCTGACCCATGTCTCCCATGACTGCAAACTCCCCCAGCACATGATCACTGCAGCCAAGGCTGCCTCCAGTACTGACATCCCAGAACAGCTTGTGTGGGTGAGCACCAGGTCTAATATCACATCCATCCCCTCTCGTAGGGCTGGCTATTACGTGGGTCAGGAGGTTATCCTGCACACATTCCAGGAGTCTCCTGGATTGCCCACAGCCATGTGCAACTTTCCCAGCAGATTTCAGGGTGGTTCAAGTCTCCCTGCAGGACAAGAGCCTGTGAGCACAATGCCTCCTGTAGCTGGAGCAAGAAGACTTCCTCAATGGGCTCCCCTTGATCTGGGGCCTGTAGGCACCAACACAAGTTTCTCTTTGCTGCCTTGGTCTCTCGTTCTTGTCCCAGCCTCCTCATGTCTGTTCTTAAGAGACAGCTCTCTGCGCTCAATCCAGTTTTTGGTGTATAGAGCAGCCCCACCACCTCTCCTTTCTCTCCTGTCCCTTCTAAACAGCCTGAAGCCATCAACAGTCACACTCCAGTCATGGGATCCATCCCACCAAGTTCCAGTAGGGGCAGCTAGGTCATAGATTTCCAACAACACAGTGGCTTCCAGCTCCTCCTGTCTGTTTCCCTTGCTGCCTGCTTTGGTGTAAAGGCATCTCAGCTGAGCTGTCGGCCGTGTCATCTTCCTAGAGAAACATCCCTTAATTCTTGTGAGATATTTCACTGGTGTTTCCCTGTCAGGGATGTCAACCTGGAACAAATTCACCTTGCAGTTGTTTATACTTCAGCAGACCATGCCAAGACATTTAGCTGACTGCTGACAGATGTCTTCAGTAATAAGAATGAGGAGAATCTGCTCTAGAAGTGTGACTGCCATTTTCATCAGTCATTCACCAGGTCACCCAGGCCCTCCAGCAAATCCTACAGGAGCTCCAAGAACCATGAATGTTTTCATCAAAGATTTGAGGCACACACTGAAGATATGAGATAATATCTGAATTCTTGTAATGGAAAAAACACCGCTCCCTTTTCAGTTTTTGTTTGGTTGGTTAGTTGGTTGGTTGGATTTTTCCAATTTCCTTATAAAAATGCAACAATCCCTTTGTGTTTTTGATTAGTGATGTGGTTTTGCAGGTATATAGCTATGGTATATAGCTGTCTCTGGCTCCATGAAGATCTCTTCCCTAGGTGCTACTGAGTTAGAGACTGTGTATTATGTGGTACTTGTCAGCACTGAATTTCACTTATCACATTATCACCTCTCACACCATGCCAGAGATCCTTCTGGAACTCTGTAGCTTATTTTTCTTTTCACTGTCTTGAATAATTATTTTCCACCTTTTAGGAATACACTCAGCAGCACAGGTCATTGATGGCCTCCTTGCTGTTAAATTATTAAAACAAAACATAAAACTCGTTACCCCAACAAAACTCAATTTCTGTAAGGATCTTTAGTGAGTGATCTGTGAAAAGCTTGTGGAACACCACGTATGCTGTAAACTAGAGGACCATTCATGACATGCTTGTAGACAGTGGTGAAGAACACACAAAACCTTCTTTACAATACCTCTCATTTATCACCAGCTCTGCTGTTCCTCTCAGTTTAACCAGCACAGATGTCAGACTTACTTGCTCCACTGTTTGTTTTATGCTTCCAAGACTCCCTTAGGAATACAGCTCACATTTTTGCAGTTTCCTGTGCTTGGGTATCAAGCCTACTTTCAGATGCAGACACCACATTTTGGTCTGGAGCTGGTAATACCACTGTGGAGTTCTGAGTAATTACCATCTGGTCCTGTTCATCTGTGGCTATTGATTTAATTGACAAGAATATAATTGAACTTTTCAGGTTTAACTCAGCTGTCTTTTGGCACAAATCCAGCAGGCTTCTCGCTCCTGATGGGTTTAACGACTGTAACATTTTCATTCCTGTTTATCATAGCCTTTTAAAGTTTTGATAGTTTTACATCATCTTTATGCTGTAATTTGTATTATTAGCAGCAGAGGAACTTTTAAATTTGTTTTAAAATTAAAACACTGTAATCTATAATCCAATAATAGGAATATAGTTTTACTCTGCTTGGACACTGAAAAGAATGGGTTCAGTGACACAGTCAGGAAAAATACTCTTCTCAGTTTTCCCGATAGTTTATTAGCACTAAACAGGAAAAAGACCCACGCTACCAATTAGGTTTCACATGACCATACTTTACACACTCCCAAACCTATGCAAGATACACAATTCACATTAAAATACATGCATTCTAAAAATATCTGAAGTTTGCTTTACTTTATCACATTTGGCTCCCTGTTGCATTTTGTCTTCCACCAATGGCCTAGATGACAGAATTTCCATAAGTGTTTAGAGAAACAGAAAAGCCACCCAAATAATTCAGAGCATTGTGGAATTGGATGTGAATTAATAACTGAAGAATGCCCTTTTACACATGGAACTGAGGTGTTGTACTGCCCTCAGCCCACCCATTCACAGAAGTCTGGAGAAATTTTAATTCCATGGGGCTACCCCTACAGACAACAGTCATTTTCAACGTTAAACAAGAAATATTTGGAGATTGAGTGTGGAATCAGAAGTATTTATAGAAAGTATACAGTAAATATATGTCAACAAAAGCTACATTTCAGAGTATCAGTGTTGATTCCTCCATGAGTTATAAACAAGAAATTAAGCCATGCCTGCATGATTCATAAATAAGCGGTAACACTGTCCTTACAGTTTCCACCCTTGCTACAAGAGACACATTACAGAGTAAGCCAATTCCTCTGATTTCATTTAACAAATAAACTGTTTATGTCCAGCATCATCCCCGTTCCAAAGCTTAGGACAGAGCTGAGAGCAGCCCCAGTCTGAGCTACATTCACCCCTGGTGACAAATACAATAAATATGACAGCAGGAACACACCTGCTAAAAGGACCACATCTTAAAAAAAGCCATGGCAGTCATTCCAACAGCAGCCTATCTTCATTTCCAATAACAGCTACTCAGCTACCTCAGGGCCACTCGCCTGCACTACTCGCAAAGTCAGGCAGGTCTGTGGAATGCAAAGTTTACAATATCAACTTAATACAGTTAATATCTTAATACTAGTTACCAAGTATAAATTAAGAAGTATCTTTTAACTATCAGATGTCAGAGGAAAGAAGCTGTTGAGCATTTGAATGCAGAGCCAAGTATTTCCCATCCTTGGTGTGACTCCTAGAGAAACTCAGCAGTCCACACATGGAACAGTTGTCGTGACACAAAAGGTTCATTTTTTTACCTTTGTCACTCTTCAGGAGAGCATTACCTAAATTCAAAAGCTTTTCACCCCAAAATGAAAATGCCTATAAATTGAGTCAAAAATCCACATTTCCTCTGTCTCCCCCATTTCTTTTGCAGCCTTCATCCGTTCATTTATTAGCCAGGGGTTATTTTCTAGCTTTATGACTTTCAAAGTAGCTTTTAAATTTTTCTGTCCTCTAATGGAATTGAATTTCTTTTGGAAGAACCTTTGCAAAGAAGGAGAAGGGAGGGCAGAAGGGCAACAAAGGAATAAATGCATATAAACCTCTCCAATATTTGCAATTTGTAAGGAATACACATCTGATTCATCTTCAACATCTATGACATCCATCTGTTCTAAAATAATCATCTAGAAGATCTTCTGATAAAAGAGGGATTGTCATGATTTTCATTTGTTTTTCATCCTCTTTCAGTGGACACAATATTTCCTATGGTTATGACCTGCAGCGAAGATGAGGAGAAAGTTGTTTTTTCCTTAGGACTGACACCTCCCTGTACTGTCTGTGACTCAGGGCAGGGAGGGTACCCAGAGCTTCCCCAGCCAGACGCTCAGCAGGGCAAGGAAGACTTGACCTTTTCCTGCTAGTGGGAGCTTCATGAACTTTTCCCTGCGCTTGGGCTGCTGCCAAGTTGCCACACTCATTATTTATGCGCTGGTTTGCCCACAGTGAGTTGCTTGCTTGGTTCGGCTCCGCTGACGTAAGGCGAACACAGGGAACGCGCCGTCTGCAAAAACAGAACAAGAGTCTGGAGGGGCCCAGAAAGGTTTGCATGCTTGGGACTTCAAAGTCTAAGAGAGTTTTGATTTTGTACTGCACATGTGGAAGACTTAAGTGTAACATGGTAAGTTCTTCAAGCGCTGCCTGGTAATGTTACTCTAAATAACCTGCAATCCGACTGGCTGGAGGGGAAAGTTATTCTTTTCAGGTGCACGCCTGTATAAAAAAACCTCTGGAGCATGCATCCACCCACAGGGAACTTCCCATGCCCTCTGTCACATCAGGTACCCACACAGCTGCCCGGCTAACCTCGTCTGACGTGCCTCTGTGTTCCCTGCTAACTAACAGCAGAAATACCTTCCTCTGAATTCTTGTATTTCAGGTCAGCTCTGTGAGCCAGCAGAATCCAGCTCTCTGTCTCATGGGGAGTGACGGTCACTGCTGGATTGCGGGATTTGGGTGCCTTTGCCTTGTAGATTCAAATATCACAGAGATTTACTATAGTGAAGTTCCTAACATTGGTATTTCCTTTATTTCCTAGCATTTGTATTGTTGGTGTTGGTTTGGGGTTTTTTGTTTGTTTGTTTGTTTTGTTTTGTTTTAAATCTAGTGCATGGTAACATGAGAAAATTGCATGAGCTCTAAGAAACAGATGTTAATGTATGGTACAAGTATGGTTAAGCCCAATCTTGCAAAGAACAGACTGCAATTGCATTTTCCATATGAGCAAATGAAATTGGCTTTTGCCCAAATATTTCAACTAACACAGACTACACTGAGCAGCTCTGTGCTGAGATGAAACACATTTCAGCAGAGCTGTGTTTACAGCTGAAGACCCAGTGACACAGCACTGCTCACTAACCTACTTTTTTTTGGCCACATAACTGGATATTAAAAGCTCATTCTGAGGAATCGATTTCAGCGGTTTGAGAGGCACAAAGTTTATTCTTATAGGGGATAAACTGTTACCTTAAGGTTTATCATCATCTTACAATTTGCCCCTAAGTGTTACCTTGTTAATTTTATGTAATATTGTCAAATAGGTATAGCTTTGTGAATTATTCTTTCTTCCTTAGGTTCTGAAGAAAACAAGTGTGATTTTCTAAGTTTTGTTCACAACAACTTAAGACTATTAATAAAGTCAATAGTGGTTTAAAAACTCTGAAAGAATTTAGATAATTATTTCCCAAAAAGACTAATTTGGAAAAAAACCTGGCTCCTAACATTCAGAAAGAGCCAACATTTTCTAAGGGAACAGATTTTGCTTGCAACATTATCAAAACAAAATTCTTCTAGAGATATATGATTTTTAGTAAAATATAGATGAAAAATGTCAAAACAGTGAGAAATGTTATTTTTTTGTAATTCTAGGAACACAGCAGCAACTTGAACATATTACACACAGAGAATGCAATAATGCAAACACCACCTATTTCCAAACAGCTTCTCAATATTCCCTTGTGCCTGTAGCCTTCAGAAACAGTTTGTCATTTAAAATGATAAATAAAGCTGTGCATCATTAAGGCCAAGGCTAATATACTTGAATTCTTGCATTTATAAGATTAAAACTGTCCTGTACTTTGCAGTTTAAAAGACTTACTTTTAACTCCTATGAAATAGGTCACTGAATAATTATGGCAGTAGAATGAACATGCATATGTATACACACTTTCTGTTTAGCAAAAGCTACACCTCTACAAGATATCATTATAGCATCCAGAAGCTCCAGCCAAAAACCAGAGCCTAGTGTGTCAGGTGACATAGAAACACAGAGTGCATAGTGTTTATATCCCCAAATCATCACCTAGGTGCTCAGGCAACTAATGGACTGAAGGACCACACCTTAAGCAGCAGGGTAACCACTGCTTAAATCCACTGGTATGGATTTTAGGCCTCCTGATCATTTTAACAGAGTTAGTAAAACCAGCAAGGTTTCCTTAAAAATATTTAGGCAGACTCCCATTTTAGGGGAACTCGAAGGACAAATTGAGGAAAAGCATAATGATTTTTAATTTGAAAATGTAATGTAACATGTCTAATCGAGTTAGAGCACAGTCTGAATGAGTGATAACAGGGTATACATATAGATCAGGATCAGAGATAAAATTTTATTTGCTGCAGGTACTTAATAGCTGATATACAAATATGCATTTATTAAGCAGGTTTCCAAGCTATTTTCTGGAATTCACTGCCACCCACAGCCAACTGAAATTTTGGCCTGTTGTAGTAAGAACTTGTTTAAGCAAGGAAAATAATACAGGGGGATCACTTTCCATCCAAACTGACAAATTAACAGTTTACTCATTAAACAAGCCTTCTGGTTTTATACATAGTAGAGTACTGGACAAGATAAAGTTTTCTCCTGCTTTTTAGTTTCAGGATTGCTTTTTTCATTTAAACAGCACAAATCATGCTACAAAAGCCTTACAAAAAAAAAAAATCCCACTAAAACAAATACTCACCCCAAAACCCCCAAATATGAGAACGGAGTGCTCTGCAGGTTTCAACATCAAATGTTCAGAAGACTTTGTCTTCAACCAAATGTTTTCTGGCTGTAGCCAGAAACCTGTTCTGACAGAATATTCTCTTTTCAAATGTACCTTCTCAATTGCACAAGTCTGAAATTATTTTTTCACAGTGAGTTCCTAAAACATTAAAACATGAGCAGATTTTATTCTAGCTTAAGGCATGTAAAGGAGACATTGCTCAAATCCAGAAGCCTACTACTTTTGATCAAATGAAAAAAAACATTGCTGTTGAAAGGAGGCACACTGTGACATGTGGAATGTGAACATGGATGCACTCACTTGTGTCAGGGAATGCAGTGACTGCACCATTAACTTCAGTCTCTTACCTACCATCATTGTAGCTCAAGCCAGATCTTGTTTCTGGCCACATGGAGGCCCTCTGAAGGAAAAAAAAAAAAAGTGCAGAAATCAATTTCCAGCACTCTAAAACACTCTTTTCTCTACCAGTACAAAACCACTGCCAAGAAGGAGCAAATGCAGTGTCACAGGAACTAGAACAGAAATCTCGTCCTTGTGAATAAACAGAGCAGCAATAAGGAATATATCAGGTATCAGTAGAATTGCAATGGTGTCAATATCATGTGCAAATTAAATCACTCACATAAGTCAGCAGTCACACTGCCCCTTAAAAAACTACCTGCAGGCATTGCTAAACATTTTGGCCACTGACAAAGATTTACCCCTTCCAGTGAGGATATCTAAAACAGCCTCCTGCAGTATGATGCAACCCAAATGATAATATAACACTTTGTCTGCAGTGCCTGTGGCTGGAGAGAGCAAATATGCAGTCTCAAAAATGAGCAGAATGGATAAATGTTTTTATCATTGCAAGGTGAACTTGTACAGCCTCTGGCCAGATCAAGTTATGAACCTTTTGCTCTTTACATACAGATGTGTCTGTGTATATGTCTATATATATATATTTCCACACATTCACAGATATATGCATGTAAATAGGTGCTTCACTGAAGAAAATTCTAGTCAAGCAAAGAATTTCACTGACCTATATCTCTCCAAGAAAATCTCTATCAAGTTCTGTTCCTGCTTTTATTTATGTCAGCTGGTATCAATCAGTTCCTTCTTAGATTGGGTGCTGCCCTGTACACCGGGGATGCACAGAGGGTTATCCAAAAAGCCTTATGGATTCAACCTTCTCACTGCAAGGATTTCCTGACTGCCATCTGCATATTCTGCAGTTCTCTGCATTTCAGTGTAATTGAGTTAGCGGTTCTGCAGGAAAAGACAGAGAAGAGAAGGCAACTCTATGCAAGGAGACAAAATCAAGAGCACTGACTGAGGCAAATGAAACAGTTTTATCTCTGGAATCATAAGTCCCAAGTTTTTTGAAAATAGTAAATTACACAGATAAAAGTCACAGATTTTAAAAGATATCCTTCTCAGCTACTGCTTCAACTTTTAAGAGTAGCTCAATTTTCAGGCTGACTAGTGGTATCAATTCAGTGACATAATGCTAAGCTTCTGCATAAATGATAAAATAAACACAACAATAAAAGTGATAAATGAGAGAGAATAAAAACTCTGACAGCATTACTACATTCCCAGAAACAGCTCGTACCACTCAGTGGAGTGGGGATGTCACATCTCATCCCATTTCTTCAACCCATCACTGAAAAAAACCTCAAAAGGCCACCAAATGCCACCTAAACTACTCATTGTGTTTTTCCACTCATATTTCATATGAATAGAGTGCCTGCAAAATTTTATAACATTATTTTTCCCCTTCTATTTCAGCTCTTTTGCCATGATCTCTGCACAGCAGCCACCTTTTCCCAACAAAATTCAAACAATGGACTGCCAATCTGAGGACGAAGAAACCTGTGAAGAGCAGTATGACTCTGCAAACTGCACTTTCAGCTCTGAGCATGCAGAATCTGACACAGGTTTAATCCAATTTAAATACTGCAATTGTGATGGCATGCTAGCATCTCATACTTTGATTTTTGTCAGTCTTCAAATAGTAGATGTCCTCATGTAACTTTTCCTTTGATATCCAGTTTTCCCCCATTATTTCCCCTTATGTTTGCATATATTATCAGTTAAAATCTACCAAAAAAATCCCCTTCTATCTCCATAATTAAGAAATAAATTTAAAAATGTCTCTGGATTGTACATCAATATCTAAGAATTATTTCTCAATTACAATCTCTTACAAAAGAGATATGGTTATAATATGCATTGATTGGGCTGGCACTGTTGAAGCCGTGGTATTACAAATTTCAACAGGCTAAACTGCTGCAACAGCTACTAAGGATTCCAGGCAGGCATCAGTTCAATTCCCTGCAAGCCAGAGCAAATTTTTCCCTTGCAGTTAATCCTACGCATATCCTTGCAACAAAAGTTCAGTCATTGAGAATAGTGTCCTTGTTTTCAGTGACATCAGATGGAACAGCCTCAGCACAGACCTAAAAGCCTCACCCACGAGCCTCCTTGCTATGATGGGACACCCTAGGGCAAGCGCAGCACTGACTTGCTGAACTACATTGTGTAGGCCAACATAAAAAGCATCTTACCAGCCTTCTTCTGTGGAAGGATGCTGAAGAAACAACCACTAAAAAGAGTTAGGTTTCCTTCAATGTAGGATGTAAATCCTAAGTCCTTATGTAAAAAGCAGCTTGCTGTTCTAGAGCTGCTGACCTCACAAACAAAATCTACAGCACAAACAACAAAATACAATCTAACTTGGTCCTGAAAGTCTTCTAGCTGTTATTAGCAGAGTTTTATATTTGAATTTGTAGCTTTTCCTAAAAGGCTCTTTTCTATCTCTAATTTGGTCACGTCAATACCTAGAATGGCAGGAAATTACCACTGTTCCTTTCACTCCCTGGCCACGCAGACTGTCTGATTCTGGACAGCAACTAGTCTCCACTGAAGGGGTGGTCAGGCATTGAACAGGCTGCTCAAGGAAGTGGTAGAATCACCACCCACAGATGTGTTCAAAAAATGTGCAGATGTGGCATTTGGGGACATGTTTTAGTGATGAACATAGTGCATTGGTTAATGGTTGGATTTGATGACCTTAACAATTCTATGATTGAAGACCAATATCCTGAGAGCTTTTCTAGCCCATGTGCCCATATACTGTTTTTGTAAAATACTTTTTGCCCTTTAACAAATTGCACACGAACTCATGAAATTTCAACTTTTCTCTGACAGGCTCACCAGTAACTCTTAAAATACTGCAAAACTGGGTTCCTAGAGTTTCACACTACTTTGATAAGGAGCACTATACATACGTTGGCCACCAGATTGTCATTCAGGAATCCATAGAACACTTTGGAGCTGTGGTATGGCCAGGGGTAAGTACACAAATCACATACAGAAAGCTCACATGACATAAAAGCACACCAGGACAGCAGCACACAAATATTAGGGAAGCTTTCTTAGATGACGCTTCTGACAATGGAAGTTTCCCTATGCAGACTGAAGTCCTCCAGCAGAAAGCCCTGCCTTAGGGTAATTTGCCAGTTCATGCCAAAAGGACTAAGATACCAAAGCCTTTGTACATAGGATAGAGGGATTGCAAAAAAATTCAATAAGGGAACTCAGGAAGAAACATGCAGCTTCCTCCATCCTTCCAATCAGTCACTGCTGGGAAGTAAATAATCAGCAGTACAAAAAGGAGACTGAAAAAGAAAACAGTGAGAGATTAAATAGGTAAAGTATGTTATAATGATTAAATATGCTTCTTTTAAAGAAAAGGCTGGAACAGTTTCATTACAGTATGGAAAATCATACTTGTAAGCAGTCTTCAGTTTCCGCTTCTCCTACTCTTAAAAACAGAATTTTACATAGACTAAGGAAACTGCTTTTGAGGGATGAGAGGGTCAACTGATAAAGACAAGAAAATTAGGATTTCAAAATTTTTCAGATCCACATTTATTTAAAAAGCTCACAAGAAAATGGCAGACAATTTCAAAACAATTGAGAGAGAGAGCATATGGGTGGGTGAAACAGTATCTTATTTTGAAATGACAGATCATCAATTCGCACATCAATCAAGTGTCAGAATGCAGATGGTAAAACTCTCCAAGAAAATTGAGAGGTTGCACAAATTGGACCGGTGATTCATTAGCTGTCAGCTTTCCCAGAGCAGGTAGACAGTGTTGCATTATGAAAAACACAAGAGTTAAAACAGTAACACAATTCTATAGAAGAGAAGCAAAAGGGGGAAGACAGTTTCTTTGGCATCAGTTTATGTTGTTAATAAACAGCCCACTTATATCCTACATTACAAAGGCCTGATAAAATTTTTATAGAGTGCTGTTTTGGTTTTTTTGAAGGTTATACTAATATCAATAAACAAGCGTCAAGATCGTAAATAACCAAGTTTTAATATTTTCTTTGCTAAAAAAATTGAAACAAAGAAAAGGTTTTTCAAAAATCTCAGCTGAAGTCCAAATATTCTTTATGATAGTGGTAGTATAGCATAACATTTATGATAATAAACCAGGACATTACTTCCTACATATTGTTAAACTTTACTGTTCTGACTGTATGGTTCACATCTTAACACTGCCTATCCTTGTGGGTCCCTTCCAACTCAGATTACTCCGTGATTCTGTCTTGAGCTGTCAAAGGACTCACGTACAAGTGTGTAGTAAATCCATATCACATAAACTTAAAACTAAAAATAAACTGCTTTCATTTTTAATATAAAAAAACCAAGATACATCACAATTCTTCCCATCTTACATTTTTGTTACACCCTTCGGTGTTTCTCGTTATACTAAAATAAACCAACACACTCGTATAAAAACATCTAATGAATTTTTGTGCAACTTAGCTGTTACGCTCTTATGGATATGTGTTAACCATTTTAGGCACTGGCTTTATCTCAATATCTGGAATCAAATCAAGAACAATTCAACCTCAAAGACAAAAAAGTTTTGGAAATTGGTGCTGGAACAGGCTTGCTTTCCATTGTGGCCTGTATCTTAGGTTGGTAAATTTTAATTTCCTTTTAGATTTCTAGTGAATGATGATCTAGCTCTGCCATTGTCACTTTAAGACAATGAAACAACAGTTGAAATAAACTTTGTCACTGTTTGCTTTTTTAAATGAAAATTATTGTAAAATACTGTCAACTAAACTACCAGAGTTATTGGGAAGGGGGAGGCTGGATGGACCAGTTATGAAGATAAGCTTCATACATGTTCAACTACATACCTATGAATTTTGCCCTGTCTCAAGTGAAAGGATGAGAGGAAATAGCCCTAAGTTGTGCCAAGGGAGTTCAGATTTGCTATGAGGAAAATTTCTTATTTTATGGAAAGGGTGGTGAGGCACCCTTGGAATAAGCTGACCAGGGAGGTGGTGTCTCTGGGAGCATCCAAGAGGCATCTGGGTCTGGGACTTGGGGACGTGGTTTAGGGGCGATTACGGTCGTGCTGGGTTCATGGTCGGACAGATGATCTTGAAGGTCTCCTCCAACCTTAGTGATTCTGTGAAGTGAAACAAACTCATCTTTTCTTTAGGAGCTCATGTTACAGCTACTGATTTGCCTGAAGTTCTTGAAAATCTCTCATATAATATTTCAAGAAATACACAGAACTTGAATATGCACAAACCTGAAGTGAGAAAACTGGTATGGGGAGAAGGCCTCAATGAAGACTTTCCTGTATCAACTTACCATTATGATTTCATACTGGCAACTGATGTTGTATACCATCATGGAGCTCTGGACCCCCTGCTAGCAACAATGATGTACTTTTGTAAGCCAGGAACAGTATTACTATGGGCAAATAAATTCAGATTCAGTACAGACTACGAATTTTTGGAAAAAGTTTGCAATATATTTAACACAACCATTCTAGCAGAATTTCCAGAATCAAATGTCAAGCTGCTTAAAGCCACAGTAAGAAAGAATTGAAGAGCAAACTATTACTGATCTTGATTTAGTGGCAGCACCTCACAGATTGGAATGCTTTCCAAGATTATGTTGCACCTTCCGTGTATTTATGGGTGTAAAGTTGCAGTTGCATCTAAGTTTTGCATTGCAAGTATAAAAAAGCCAGCAAGGCAAAAGATATAGCAGTTTGTCTCTGGTTGATACATATGACCTGTTCAAACTGACCAACTCCTCTCCACTGAAGGAACAATGTCAGTAAGAAGGCTTTAACAAAAAGCATTGATCTTCTGGGCTGAACTGAACCTCTGCTGTTTGTAAGCTGCTTTCTTTCAGCAAGTTTTATTTAGGTACTCATCCAGAAACCAAAACAATTTTTAGCTTCAGTATTTTTTATTCATTATAAAAATCTTTTGAAGTGTCAGAATGAACATGGCGGTTTTTGATCTTCAACTTTGCACATTTGTTATGCTGTGTTTTATATTTTCAACGTTAATAAACATCTATGTATAGCTTTACAATATCTGATCAAGATTAAATGTCTGGCACTTTTATACATGTTTCAGCCTGTCCAGATACTCAGCTTCATCAGGATTTCTGAGTTTGCCTGAAATCACTCCAAAATGAAGAGTTTTGAAAATTTACAAGAGTACCTATGCATTAGCAATTCCAAGAAACATTGTAACCATTTCAGAGGTTGAATTTTTCTTAAAAACATTAAATGTAAACTCTTGCAAACAATACAGGTGTCCATTATTTTCATCTAATAAGTAAGATTTTAGCTACTCTTGAAGTAGCTTTAAGGCCTTCATATAATTCAAATTAAGATCAAACATGTTAAAATTCAGTGTACCATAAAAAATACAGAACTTTTACAGGTTTGCAGGTAAAAGTAACAATTCAGAACATAACATGCATGCAGTAATTCTTTCCAAACTAATTCCAAATCCTTGATGTTGGCAGTCAGTTCTGGCACATCCATTGCCAGCAATGGGATGCACAATAAGGAAACTCCCTGATGACAGGAGTTAGGTTAACAGGTATTAAGCCATACCCAGGTGCCTTTACTGATAAATACACACAATTTAATAATCAGCATTCAGTAACGAAAACATGCGTTCGAATAAAAAGTCAAACTTCTCTTTTCCTATCCTGTCCCATTATAAAACCATTTTAATTTTACAATTGTTGATTCTCTAGAATACACAATAATCAGGTGGATACATGACAGGAAGCCAATTTGCAGTGAAAGTTGCACAATGAGTCCATCCAAGCAACTTCATTAGCTGAAGGAAAAAAGTATACATTAAAAAAATGAGTCTTACTCTTTTTAACATCTAAATATAAACAAACACTGCACTGATGTCAACATTTTACTAAAAATGTCTATTATCAGAAAGACAACAGATTGGAGATCTGGTAAGCTTTGAATTCCTCAGTCCTGAAAGGGGGACCCCTCCTCCCCCTTCAGAATGATCCATATTCTTTCAACGCAATGCACAAGAATTTCATCTTAAGAATTCCCATTAATTCTCCATTAAATTCTACAAGCAGTAATTATGATTAATAATAGTAAAAAAATGACAGTTATTAAACAGCAACATAAGGGGATTTTAATGCAGATATCTTTGACTTAGTTGTCTCTACTTCCTTTATGCCCCAAGGTAAGTTCCAAAAAGTTAAATCTGGTAAAAACAACAGCTACTCACAAACAAGTTATTCTAGAAAAAGGAAGGAAAAAACATCACTGTTTAAAATAAAGGCTGAGTTACAAAACCTGGGTAAAGTTAAAATGTTACATTTAGTGCTTTCTAAAATGAGAAGAGTACAAAAGACTCCAGAAGACTTACATTTTACTTCTGAAAGCTTACACAGCATGAGCACAGCCCCATTACTTGAACAAACACTCCTTACCTGAATGCAGTTTTTTAAGTTGTCCTTTGTTGGCTTTTCTTCTGCAAGTTTTGTGGCAAACTTGAGACCTCTTCCATACATTTTATTTACCAATGCATGCTTATAGGCAAAAGTCAAAACCTACAATGCAAATTAAAAAAAAAAAAACAAAGCAAATTAGGTATTTTAATATCTTGCAAGGTTTAATAAGTAATATCAAATTCTGTTCAGGTAGCAGAAGTGATTCAAAGTAAAACATTTACATGAGATATTTGCAGTATAACAGATGATTCACAGTAGTAGTCATAAACATGAACTTCCTAGAAACTATTTCTGACTTCAAACATATTTGACTTCAGAACTTACATAACACAGAGGTCACTATTTTAATTTTTTATGACATTTCTAGCTTTTTTGGATTTTCATTCTCTACAGGCAACTGTATGGCATATTAAAAAGATAATTAAAGAATCACCAACCAGGCAGGTATATTTTTGACCCAGAGAAGAAAAAACCAAATTGGAGAATTTTAATTCCTAGGTAGCCACAAACTTACTGCACAGACAAGTATGAATGTACACAGTGAATGATATACACAGACAAAGATAGAAATGTACATAATTATAAACAAGCAATGAAGACAGGTAAGCATGAAGACAAGCCTCAGGTTTTAGGTCAGCTCCTCACTCGATAATTTTTTAAGAAGAGATTATAAAAAAGCTCCTTCCTGATAATATTATTTCTAAAAGGCCAGCTTACAGTCCTTACCAATGCAGTAGTTCACGTGACCAAATGAATGCATCTACCTAAGACCTAATGTAAAATAAATCAGGTTCTTAACAAATTAACACTGACAGAGTTCAGGTGCAGACCATGCAAGATGGTGCAGACCATTTCCCCAGCTGCAGCACTGAGAATTACAGCAATCAAGACACTTTCATGTATTTCCTTTGGAACACTCACAGAAAACAAGGTATCTTTTTTTTTTTTTACTGAAGAGTGACATAGCAGTAAAGTTGGTGAATACGGTGGTGTGTCTGTTGCTGGGACTGTTTATGAAATCTTTTATTAAGAGCTCGCTATTCACTTCACCTCATTCATTACAATATTCTTCCTTTCCTCTGACAAAGGTTGAAGATTTCCCACTTAAAATAGTCCATTAAGAAAAGCTAACAAAAACCCTTCAGGGGTGTTCAGAAATACATTTTGCACTACAGGAAAAAAATTAAATATTTCTCAAGAATATAAACATTAGGGAACCAGAGATCTGAATCTTGCAAGGAATCAAGAACCTGTCTAGTTTTAGCAGCCTGAACACTTCCACTTAATGTTAATCACATGCAAAAGTCTTTGCAGAATCAATAAATAGTTAAAATATAAAAAAGAAATAAACTTCATTATCAAGCAAGTCAAGGTGTAATTTTGAAGCTTCAAGATACTATGTCAAAGTACTCATGAGTTGCTCATTCTTCTGTCTTCAAATACTTATTTTGCTGTGTTGAGATAATCACTTAAGCTGTTGTAGCTTATAACACACACATATATGCAACAATGAGCATACAGCACCATTCACATATACAATTTTCCAAATATTGTTATTGGAAAAATACTCTGCATGCTGCATTCTCAATCCAATTATTTTGGATATTTTCCTAAAGCAAAACACATTAGCAAACATTTCTGAATAACTGCTCAGTGGATCCATTAGCAGACTTAGTTGGCTAAACTAAACTTAAAAAACAAAATCTCTTCTGTAAAAGATGATAGAACCACAAAACAAAACCAAACAAAAAGAACCCAAAAAACTCAAACAAAAAAAGCCAAACAAAAAAAAAATGCATTGGAGCTCTCAGCAAATATAACATTTTGGAGGCTAACCAGAAATAATGTCACTGCTCTATGAAGAAAGCTCTTACCTGACCCTGCAAGTTTTGAATGGTTATTGAACATCAGTGATAAAGGCAGGAGGAAAGCCACTTGACAGCATTTCTTTCGTAACAGGGCTTCCTAGAGTTTTTGTGGCAAGAAAACAAAGCATTTTACGAAATACCCTTGTTCCGGCCAAATAAAAGGTTGGGTATTTCTAAATGAGGAAAAGGTTCTCTGCTGAACCAAAAGGTTGAAAACAATGCTCCAAGAGCTCCTGGCATAAGACAGTAATTTCTGTCTCACTGTTTGGGAAAAAACCCCCAATCAATTGTATACAAGTTCAGCAAAACTACTAAAAATTCATTAGCACTTTAGAAGTTACGAACAATGCATGAGTTCCTTTAAAATCAGAATTTGTTTACAAACAAAAGATGTTAGATAATAAATAGTACTTTGCTGCTTGTACACATATTGGCCAAATTAAGTCTTATAGATAAAATACTGCAAGCTTTACCAGATCACAGAATTAAAGCTTATGAGTCCTTGATATGTGTAAGGAAAATGTAAACTGGAGTGCTATTGAGATATAACAGAAAATAGCTGCTATCTGAATGTATAAAACCATCAAATAAACCTATTTGTAGTATCCAAAACCAAATTGTTAGATGGAAGAATAGTAATGACTTCCAAGTACTTGATATTATTTCATTAGCTATGTAATTAAATAATAGATTATAGAATATTATGAAGGCCAGCTTTTTCATAACAAGCAATATGGGCCAGATATTGTACAAAGAGCAATAAAAGGGTATTGAGAAAAGGCAGGGCATACTTCTAGGATACTGGGGAGGGAAAAAAAAAAAAAAAAATCACTGTTAGATACTTTATTCCCCAAGCTAATGGCCTGGAATACTGCATGTGCTAGGAGCCAGACCCATGAAAGTGTTTGGATGTCCACCTCCTAACTAGCTGCCTAACTTGCCACTGGTTATAGAGATGCATGTTTAGGACAGCAAAATGCTGAAATGATCTCTCCCAAGACATCTGTGAGGCTGAAGTATTTAAAAGCTAGACAACACTCTTTAAAAAAAAGTGTGTTTGAATCCAACAATACTAAAACACCTAATGAAATTTTCTAGTAGCCTAATGTTGTTACCTATGGAAACAGACTTGTATTATCAATTAATTCATCATTTAAAGAGCTGATTAAAATATACCTGCATTTACATATAGTTAGAATACTAGATTAAACAATACAATCTCTAGGTAACATACTCCAGCTATCTGTAAGAACAATGAAGTTGTAATGTTTACAATTCCCAACAAACAAGGTTCATATACATCTATATTTTTCAGGTTCATATACATCTACAGTAATAAACAAGGCTTTCTTAGCTGTCTTTGTTGATTTTTCCTCCGCTCTATTAACTGTCCTATTACAAATAAAAACTATGTTAATAAGAAAAAAATTACTCATTTTTAAGGGAGCAAGGGGAGTTAAGGGAATCAAATATGCAGCAACACATTTCTGGCAATGACTGAATAAGATTAGCTTGAAGAGACAGCTGCATCTGACAGTGTAAACAGTATCAGGAAAAACAATCCAGGCTAAAGATGTTTGAAAGATAAGATGGAACGGTATGGGCCTTTTACTTGTTTTTAAACTTATTTTTATATGTGACCTTTTGCTTTTCCCCTGTGGCTAATAAAGGTTGAGGGGCATTTCATTCTACATATTGGTCATTCCCAAGAACAAACACACAACATCCTACTACTCTCAGGTAGCAGTTGGGTTTGAAACTGAGAATTCTGGCCTACACATTTAAAGCCATGTTCTAGGAAAAAGAACTAAAGTGCTAGCATAAACATGTTAGCATAATCAATCAAATATTTGCTGCATAAAGCTGTCTTAACTGGAGTTTATTTGAAATGATTTTGTGCACACAGGGGACAAAAATATTTTCTGAAAGTATGACCAAATATACTTACTATCAAAATTAAAGTTACTTCCCTACATACTTGCTACATTATGGCAACAAGAAGGTTACTTCAACAACAAACAGACAATTCAAAGGAACTACCAAATGCCCTGTGGTGCCCAGGTGCGACATCTGCAGAGGAGAGATGAAACAAGGGACAGTACTTTATTCACTAGAAGGTGAGAAAACACACAGAAAAGTGATGATGCTCCTGATTCCACTTTAGAAACAATCTAAAAGAAATCACGGTCTCTCTTGGTTTTCAAAAGCATACTTAGCCTTTTAATTACTGACAACTGCATGAACTTTATAGGAAGCTTAGAAATAAATACATGTAGAGCAATGCTTCTCTCTGAAGTCATAAGACAACACTCTTTATGTATTCAACCACTGATCATTTGTAAGTGAATGATCAGTGCAGTATTTAAATGCCTGATTTCCATCCTTTCTCATGGAGATGTTACATCTTTTCAGTGCCATTATTACACAGCCTTGTCTACAAAAAAGAAGAGCTCCACATTTTCATCTCCAACACACTGCCAGAATAAGTTGGCTGTCTCTTGACAGCACTCCTTTGAAGGACAGTGACACAAGGTCTACCTGACTTGACTGTTCCACTTTCAATCTGTGCTGGTTTAGGATGGGCTAATTGATTTTCTTCACAGTAGCTGGTATGGGGCTGTGGTTTACATTTGTGCTGCAGTGTTGATTACTCAGAAATGTTTTAGCTGTTGCTGTGCAGTGCTTGCAGAGTCCAGACCTTTTCTGCACCTCATCCCACTCCACCAGTGAGAAGGCTGGTGGTGTACAAGGAGTTGGGAGCAGATACAGCCAGGACAGCTGACCCCACCTGACCAAAGGGATTTCCCACACCAAGAGACCATACTCAGCATATAAAGCTTGGTAAGAAGGGGAAAGAGGAGAGGTTTGGAGTCTTCTCAAATCAACCCCACATATGATGGAATCTGGTTTTTCTGGAGATGGCGGAACACCTGCCAGCCCATGGAAAGTGGTGAATGAATTCCTTGTTTTGTTTTCCTTATGTGCAAGGCTTTTGTTTTACCTATTGAATTGCCATTTTTGCAACCTGCAAGTAGCTCTGTAGGTCTCATGACAGTTAATCAGTTTAGACTTCAATTTGAGTATTAAAACTCAAAAAAGTACATGAACAGGATGCAAGTTATTTCCATGTGAAATGCTACAAAAATCTAGAGAAGTTTGATCTTTTAGTACCAATCATTTTTCAGAGCAAAACCTGAATATACACTTTAACAAATCCATAGTTAAGACAGTTAAAAAGAGAGGTTCAATTCCTAATCTGTAGAATTCAAATCAGATTTACTTATTCCAGGCCCAGAGCACACAGCTCAACAATGCTATCTGTCTTGAAATAAAAGCCAATGACTGAAACTCCCAAAATGTCTATACTGGCGTTCTTCCACTGAAATTATTCCCATCAGCTTTAAAAAATAAAAAACAGGAGACAGAAGTAAACCAGAGGTTACCATGCTGGAACAAAGTACTGCAATTACAAAAAGACAGCAAGAAAATTATGTGCCAAACAATATGACTGAAGCACAAAATCTGCTACCACATGATATTATCATCAGTAACGATTAGAGGAGATATGCTGAAAAGAAGTATGTGTACAAGGACATAAACATTAAAGTGAGGAGAGTAAGCACCATCAACCTTCTTGACCAGGCCTCCACCAAAAGCACAGGTTCTTACAGGAAGTCTATCTACTGTCAAGGAAGTTTTATTTTGCTTTTTTTCTCTACTCTTACAAGTTTTTATTTTTAACTATCTGAAGTGCTTTCCTAATTTTACATAATTATCAACAAATACCCTGGTCACTCCATCTTCCACTAAAACACAGCCACATGTGAGAGTTAAGTTCAGAAACAAATTAACATGAATAGCTCAAAAGTTAAATCTACAAAGTTATAACCTCTCTAAATTAAAAGCTGCATAACTAATCACCTACAGTGGATTTTTTTTTTCCCTTCTGGAATTGCTGTCTTGAATGAAGGAGAAAAAAATTCAGCTCTCAGGATCAGGAACTCTAAAATGTTAGGGAAGTCTGTGCTAATAAATATGTAAGTGTAATTTTTTCTAACTGTTTCTTCCTTTACCTCTATAGATATTACTGACAGTAAAACACAAAACTTCTCTTGTCCATAGTGTGGAAGAGGCTACAGCATGCAAGACTGAACAGGACAGGGATGCTGCACACTTGTGTGTGGACAGCTACAAGAGTGCAGAGGTTAATCAAAAGTATTCCCTGGAAAGTACAGAAAGAAGCAATTCAATAAAGGAAGCAGCTTTTTTGTGGAAATCTGGTACTGTCTTACACCCTTCCCTTAACCTCTACATTCACTTGAACAGAGATGGGCTTACCATGGATTTGACAGGCTTAGCAAAATCTCTGTGGAAAAAGGTTATAAAGGAAGCACAACATATGGGGACATCATGGAATAGCAGAAGGGAGGAACGTACAAGATTGTGCACACAAAGGCAGTGCATAATTCCAGAAGAAACCCAACCATGCAAATGAAAAAAAAACCTGCTCTGGTCTCTTACCTTGCTGTCAAAAAGATCAGTCCACTTTGTTGTTTCCCAGAATGTGTCTGACAAAGCTTCTGAGCAACTCTCATGATCCTCATCTTTGCCTTCTGCATCGCTGGAAGCAGCCCCTTCTTGGGTCTGCAGATGAAGAAGTTGGTCAGCCAGCGCACTTCCCTTTCGACAAAGTGCATCCACTAAAGTACTCTTCTGTTTTTCCATTTCACTAGGGAGGAAAAAAAAACCAGTATGAAAAATAGTTAGAATCTTTTGCAGATACCTCCTTAAGAGCAGAAACAGTGCTAACTCAGCTAAAAAGTTTACAGTAGTTAGTTCACACAAGGCTATTTACTATGAATTAAACTAATCATAAAAGATTACCTAAAGACATTATGCATTACAGATACTCAGTTGTTCTTCTAAGTATGAAATGCCTTAGATGACTTAAGGCAAGGACAACTCAGGATTCTAAGTCAGCATCTAGAAATACAACTTTATAGTTCCTGGCATTATAAACAGAGTCAAGTCCACCACTAACATAAGCAGATACAATTCTGCTGACTTCAAAGGAATTGCATCCATTTAAAGCACCATTGAATTTGGTGTACAATTTCAGATGTTATATTCAAACCACATGACCTAATGGATCAACTTACCATGAAATGTTTAGAATTAAGTTTATTATGTCAAGGCTTTGCTTTTATATCAGCAATTCTATAATGACACAAATCATGATTCAAGATAGTTAGAATAGACAGACTAGCTTTAAAACTGAAATCTGATATTTTATAGATAATCAAGAAAGATGCATCTCCTATTTTAAGGGCCTAATATTCAGATCTGCTGTTTTATTACTAAAACAGCACCATGCTACACACAGCAAAATCCATCCCTTATTCTCCAGACCGAGGTGTCACCTTCAAAATACTATCTTCCTAAGGATATCCATCCTGATAGTACAGAGGAACAATCAAAAACTAAAGAAGAACAATAGGTTTAAAAATAAAGCATATATAAAGCATGGTTATCACGATTTTCACAAACAAAATCTCTAGCAAGCAGTTACTTCTTAGGCTGATGTAAATTTTGTCTTCAAATACAGATGGGAAAGGTTGCAAAATATAAAGAAAAGGCAACTAGCATTCAAAACAGATACTTCTACTAATACTCCAGTGGTTCCTCTGAGCTTAGATTACGCTTGATACAACAACTTAATATCCCATTTCTCTGATACATTTAAATCCTGAAAGAAACCTTGTTTATTTTATTGAATAAATAAAAAATTGCAAGTTTCAGTGCCCCTGCATTCTGGAGATGTAATAAGAGAACACAAAAATTGTGTAGTCATACTTGAAATTGCCTGTGTCACAAAAAAAATAGTACAAATTACCAAAAAAAGTTACAGTCATTCCATTTCTTACGTGCAGAGACAAAGTACATAGACTACAGAAATAGGATGCAGGAAAATTATTTACTGGGTAGGTACTTTTTTATAGTAGTTGCATCAGGTCTGGGATCAGTCTTCATGGCAAAATATACTGCTAATGCTGTTTGATCAATATGAGATATTACTGTATTTGCAGCTTCAACGATTTCATCAAGTCTTTTCATTCGTTCCTAAAAGAAGAATATAAAGATGTTCAGCGCCATGAAGTCACACTACTTTATTGTTGATTCCATAAACATTAGGGTGATTGCAAAGCTCTGCAGAAATAATATTTGATAATTCAACATGTTCTTTTCTCTGCTTTGTTCAAATTTTGCTTAAAACACCCCAGAAAGTCTTCAAGACTTCCTGCATACTTAGTCCATATCACTGAAAACAGACTGTGAGATATGAGGTTGGAATGTGCAAAATGTAGAGTTTACAAAAAGAAAATCACCTTTCAGTACTCTTATATAATGTAGCAGTTATTCAATTCAGAAATAAATATAAAATCAGAACCAAATGAAAAGAAAAATATTCAAGCTAGTGGCATATGCACAAAGGTGTTTGCCTTCAAGATAAAAAAAAAAGGTATGCAAATGCTTCTGTTGACAATTCCCATTTCTGACGAAAATTATGGAAGCTGGATTTAGCTGTGTCACTTGAGAGAGTTACTGTCCTCAGCTGCCTGAGTCATGCTGCTAGGAGAAATTACCAGTCCAGAAGAGGAACAGAATGGTGTGTTTGTCTCAGTAGCCACCATTCAGAATAAAACTGCTGTAGACTAAATAAGTAAGAAAACTTAAAATGTGCTTAACTGAACAAGGCATAACCTGATGAGCAAATGCACTTTGGTTAGGCATATTCTCTTTTATTCTGCTGTGTTATTACATAAATCACAGTCAAGGGAGGCACCTGTCACTCTAATTAGAAATTTCTGCTTTTTAATACTGAGTACAGTCACTTCAAGTTCAAATGTACACAGAGAAAGATTAAATTGTTTAGGCTACATGGGTTTATTGAGACAAATCAAGTTTAAGGAGTGTTAAATAACCTTTTCAGAATCCAGCTGATGAAGTCTTGCAACATACAGAGGAAGATGATTAGGAAATGCTTCTTTCAACTCACTATACATGTCAGTGGTATCCAGCCTAGAACAGAGGATGATATAGCATGAAAGTACAGATTCTGAGTATTTTTGTAACTTGAAGCTACTTCAAGCTTGTGTAATAATGAGAGCACACATACTTGGTCATCCACTGTATTTTTAGGTCTCTTAAAGCTTCAGCAAATTCTTCTTTTGCATCTTTTTCCTTTTCTTGTTCTTTTTCTTTCTCTTTGCTGCCATTTTTACTCTTTGATGGTGATGGTATCAGATGATAATGAACAGTAAGGACATCCTGGAGGTGGGAAAAGAGACACATACTCAGAGGGATTCAGTACACTTTTTTTTTTATGTCATATGAAAGCTAAATCATAGCCAGCAACTACTCTGAACTACACATACAGTGAGTAGTGGTTCTGAGAGCAAAGATATTAGACAGTAAAAACTCAGGAACTGCTTTAAGTTTTTATTCTAATTAATGCAAGAATGTAAATATTTAAACAGCACACTAGGTATAGGAAAAGAAAGCCTAAAATTTACCCACTTTGACACTTTTACATTCACATAATTTTACAAAATATTAGTTAGGAAATAAGGATGATGGCTTTCTGTTTGTTTGTTTGTTAATAAAAAAGTAAATAACTTGGTTAAAGGGATAAGGGAAAAAAGACAGAGATCCTATCCTACAAATCTGGCAAAAAACAAATGAATAAAGATGGCTGAATTCTAAAAAATAATATCATAGTAGGATAAACATGAAACATGTCACAGGATATGTTTATTCCTCCCAAGATGTTATTTCTTCCACATGCATACTGAATTAGCTGACACATCCACAGTCAACTGATTTCCAGTTTCCTGCCATAGACTTTCCAGTTTCACCTGTATCTAAGTTCTAATCAAGTAGACACAATAGCAAGATTTTTTTTAAACCTTAGATGGTAGCACAGAATTATCACTATAGTTTGAGTTCATGCTACACTAGTCAAAAACCACCATGAGAAAACCAGTTACAGCCATTTAAAAGGAAAATCCCAACTCACACCATGTTCTTCAAGTCCATGTCCTGACAATTTACGTGTAAGTTTGCAAATAAGATAGCATTAGATTCCATCCATTGCTTCTAAAACATCAAACTGCTGGCCATATGTTCATTTTGGTTTTAATGCTGCAATCTTTAAACAAGCCTCTCCCTAAACAGTGAGGGCACATGTCCCATTACTTTACATACAGGATACTTCATAGCGAAGATCACATAAGTTTAAATCCTCTAGATACCACTACTCTACTGCAACATGGTGCAAAATATTGAGTTGCATGCTCAATTACTGTGGCAATTTAATGATTCTTACCAATTATTCCAGAATACATTTGTGGGAATGTTTCCCATAAACCAGGTCAGTGTTGTGTAGTAAAATGAATCCATGTGTACAAGATGGAGTTAAAGCTACTTAAATAGCAAGTAAAATGGTGACAGAAACTGCAATAATGGACTTCAACATTACACTTCTGAAACATTAAAAACCATGCTGCAGAAAGATTTTATTTGAACTTATAGTTCGAACAGACCAGCATCTTAATGTGGGCTACTGAACACAATACTGGTAAAAGTGACTTCAATACTCCCTTAAAACAATTTTTCCAGCTACTTAATATGTAATCACAGAATCACAACATGGATATTTAAATACTTTTTTTTGAAAACTAGTTTAGATAACTAATCTGCATTGAAGTCTAGCTTTGGCAGGAACTATCCTGCACACATGCATTGCAAGTATGAAGTGCACAACCAGTCAATACACCTAAATGAGCAAGACCTAGGCCAGAGCATGAAAAACAGGTCACGGAAGTTAAGTACACAGAGGAAGATATAGAAGTCAGGAAGCAACAATATAGTTCACTAAAGCACACCAACCATTTAAAAAAGTCTAAGAAGCTAGTTCAGCACAAAGATCTTAATTTACAGTATTTTCTAAAAGATGTCCTCTATCAAGACTAGTATTTTCCTAAGAAAGAAAACTCTCTTTCTAAGACCAGTTCTAATATTCTTGCAAGAGTTGAGGATTTCTTTTTTGAAAGACCATTTTCATTTCACTTGGCAGCATATTTTTGGAGTTATATACCTAGATGACCTCTACATTCTCAAGCCTTGTCTATATGAGAAGGCTCTACAACTCCAGTTTAAGTTTCAAACCAAAAATATAATTGGATTAACAAAATCTCCCTTATGTGGATAAACACTTGCAGTTTGAGAGACTAACCCTATGTAGCTGAACCATCAACAGTAAAATGTCATCTCCCCCTTTTCTCACATAGGTACTTTTGGTCTCATGAGCTTCTGCAAGCCTTACAAGCTATGATCACTGAAAGGAAAACAATGAGCTTCAGACCCAGGCATCCTTGTCTCAAATAAGCTTACAGAGCAGACTTCTCCACAGACCTCAAACTCATTTCATGGGATAAATAAAGTTTAGGTTATTATCACATTTAACTAACTATTACAGGGCATTAAGATGGACTGAAGGCTTTTTATTTATTTTATCTGCAAACACTAGGATCATTTATAACACTTGGCAATTCCCTAGGTACCAGAAGATCTCAGAATGGCACTGTCATTGCCATTACAGAAACATTTATCATTAGAGATTAAGGAGAAGAAAGGCAGCTCTTCACAATTCAGCCCTCCAATCTTTTTTCCTATTCAAATTTCTCCCTGACAGGAACAGAATTCCAAGAGTAGTGTACTGGATTTCATTCTATATATAACTATAAAAAGATAGAGCTACAGACAGAGAAGGAAAGCAAGCGAGCATATTATCCATTGTAAAAAATTACTTTAGGGAAACTTTTAAATTTATCCTCTAAAAAGATATGCAGTACTGGGAAATTGGGAAGCACACAGGATATGCACTTAGGTCAGTGTGCTCTGTGGAGTCTCGTAAACCTCACTGGCTTCGCTTTTAACTGAACTCCAAGCTACACACATAAACAAGCACAGTGGCATCAAAACAGTCACCTCTTAAAAGAGCTTAATTAACAGTTAATTTGTCTTCAAGATTTCAATATAGATTTCTGCCTGATGTTTTAGTAATTTATATGTAAAACACATAAAACTATTGTTATTTGCACTTCAAAGCATTCGCAGCAAAACTAACCACAAGGAAAAAAAAGCTCCCTCTAGAAACACATCCCAGGTCTCATTTTCCATTTAATAGGTATCTTCATATTAATGCCTATCTGCAATACAGATGAATATACACATGGAATTTGATTCTGTTTTAAGATGCATACAATTTGCGTAGTGTTGCTTATTTTTATGGCAACTCTCATTTAATGGAAAAGGAATTAAGCTTCTTGAAGTCACCAGGCAGGCTTACACAAAATTGTATCAGACACATACTTCATCCTATTTTTGAATGCCTCATGGTTAAACAGGGTTAGTGCCTTAATGCTCAGATGAAGTCACCCTTTTACATTTGACTTCACAATAGTATTTATTAGTCTTCCACTTATCAATATCTGTATAATGCACTTCTTGCTTTAAATTGGAAAAAAAAGGATAGAAGATTAGGAAAAAAAGTGTAGAAACTTTCCATCCCTTGGTTAATTGTTACATACTGCTGTTCAAAGGCAGCTTTATGTAAACCAACAAAAAAATCATTCTAACAGATCCGAGAAAGTCAATGACATATTTTTCATTCTAATTATATTCTGGACAGAGCTTGGAGACAGAGGGAAAAAGCAATCAGATTGTAACTGCATTACAAATGAAAACAAAGACACCTGTTTATTATATAGAGAGAATCCCTTGGCATTTTTGTACAGTTCAGAAGAATTAACTATCTTTGGAAACCTAGGCCGCCGTTTGCTGGCATAACCCCAAAGTGCTTTTATGCAAAACAGAGATGCAGTCAGGTGGATTGAAACCTGTTGAATGTCCAGGCCCAGAGGGTGGTCAGTGACATGCAGCTGGAGGTCAGTAACTAATTGTGTGCCCTAGGGGTCAATTCTGGATTGAACCCTGTTCCATGCCTCCATTAATTACCTGGATGATGGGGACAGAGAACACTAGAATGTTTGCTAGTGACACCAAACTGGGAGGAGTGGCTGCCAGGGAGTCTGCTGCCATCCAGAGGTACCTCAAAAGGTTGCAGAAATGGGCTAACAGGAGCCTCATGAAGTTCAACAAAGAGAAGTTCAAGAATTGGAAAAGAATAAATCCAGGCACAATACAAGCTGGAAGCCATCCAGTAGGAAAGTGGCTGGGCATCCTGGTGGACACCAGGTTGAACATGAGCCAACAGTGTGCCCTTGTGGCAAAGAGGGCGCCTAATCTTACAAGAGGGCCTGGATCTGTCTTTGAAAAGTATGAAAAATAGACACATACTTTTTTGAGTTACTGAATCACAAAATAGATATATTAACAAGTTTTCTGTGCAGGAAAACATCCTAACTGCATGTGAACTTACGACAGGGCAAGGTAAATACCAAAATTTTTAACGAGGAAGGCCTCCGTGTTGCATTCTCAGCGAAATGCTTTAATTAATGGAGCTCTTACAGAACAATGTTTTGAAATACACAAGGATCATTAAGTCCAACTCCTGGCCCTGCACACCACTATCCCCAAGAGTCAGACCCCAAGAGTATTGCCCAAATGCTTCTTGAACTCTGTCAGGCTGGTGCTGTGACCACTTGCCTGGGGAGCCTGTTCTAGTACCCAACCACTCTGTGGGCAAAGAAACATCTTCTAATATCCAACCTAAACCTCCCCTGACACAACTTCAGGTCACTTCAGGTCCTGAAGTGTCCTTTACCACAGAGAAGAGACCAGTGGCTGTGGCTCCACTCTCCCTCATGAGGAAATTGTAGACTGCAATGAGGTCCCCCATAGGAGTTCTCTCCTCCAGGCTGAACAGCCCAAGTGCCCTCAGCTGCTCCTCATATGGCTTCCCCTCAAGGCCCTTCACCATCTTCGTTGTCCTCCTCTGGACACTCATAGCTCAATGTCTTTCTAATATTGTGGCACCCTAAACTTCACACAATACTCAAGGTGAGGCTGTCCCAGTGCAGAGCAGAGCAGGACAATCCCCTCCCTTGCTGGGCTGGTGCTGCTGTGCCAGATGCACTCTTGGCCCTCCTGGCTGCCAGAGCACTGCTGGCTCAGGTTCAACTTGTCACTGACCAGAACCTCCAGGTCCCTTTCCATGGCACTGCTTTCCAGCCTCTCATTCCCCAGTCTGTCTGTACATCCAGGGTTGCCCCATCCCAGGGGCAGAACCCAGCACTTTCCCTTGCTGAATTTCATATGGTTGGTGATTGCCCAGGCCTGTAATTTATCAAGGTCTCTCTGCAGGCTCTTCCAGCCTTCAAGGGAGACAACAGCTCCTCCCAACTTAGCACTGTCTGTGGACTTGCTCAGTATCCCTTTGACTCCAAGTCATTATGAAGATGCTGAAGAGCACAGGGCTGAAGATGAAGCCCTGAGGAAATCCACTAGGTTTTTGCTGCTAGTTCCAATGACTAATAGATGGACGTAACAAGGAGGATAGTTTTTATTTTGGCTTGGGTGGTTTCACTACTCAGATCTGAATACAAATCCCTGCTCTAAAACCAAAGAAAAGAAAAACAACAACCAAATCCCCGCCCCAAAAAGCACAACCTCTGGAACCTGTTTAATAGGCTTTGTTATTCAAACTGTATTATTATTATTATTATCGTTTAATTCCCTTGTTAGACATTCACTTAGTCAAGATCTTATATCCTATTTATAGGAAGCCATGCATTCATATGGGATTTTAAATTATCTTTCTGAAAGCAATCTGCATGATTTTCAGGTATGAAAATAAAACTCAGCAACATACACTAAAGTTCTTCTTGGAAAGCCTAATCTCATTCCCACATGGTTTTTACACCAAGACCAGAGTAAGTTAGCAGGTTCAGCTTCCAACTTCCTATTCACAAAATAACAGTATGACTATGAACAATGTTATTCATGGTTCTCAAGTCTTACTTCTAACAAGAAACCTGGCTAATCTGTATGTCACTCCAGAAACAAAGCACCGTGAAATCAACAGAATGTAAATACCTTTACAACTTAAGAACAAGAAAAAACCCAGTAACCTTATGTAGGTAATCTAGTGAAATACATTTTTGCATTTTTTTAAACCAACTGTTTCACACTGACTGCTGGCCAAATATTTTATTATCTGATGTGAAAATACAAGAAAGCACAATATTAAACTCTGTTATACTAAAAGTCATGCCCTTTCTAAACTATCTTACACACGCTCCAAAACTCATTCTGTGAATACTACTACCGGCTACATGACTGTATAAACTTTAGCTTCCTTGTATGTTTTTTATGACTGTAAAGAAGACAACTCTCAATTTAGTAGACTGGGAATACAGTTAGATATTCAATTATTCAATTCGAAGTGTTAGGTTCATATTTAATTCTCAACCTGCAGACAGAATAGGCAGAAACACTAGCCACAAAAAATCTTGACCACAAACATTGAACATTCCTGAGTGTTTAATAACAAGAAAAATTGCAGACCACTAACACCACATGCATTTTTACAGCACTTATTGCAGAAGTATACAGATGCTCATGTGCCTCTCAGCTATGTATTACAGTAGTGTTTTGTCATTCTACCAGTAAACAAAGTGCTGAAGTAAATAGCTCAGGTCTAAGCAAGTAGATGAAGGAGACAAATTAAAATTCAAGACTGGTAGACAAATTCTTTAAGTCATATGCAAAAAGACTTCAGTATATCTTTTTCAAAAACTAACATTCAGTACCTTTTTAAATTTTCCTTGTCGCTTTGCTGCAGACTGCCCCTGGGAGTTAGAATAACATACTGTAAGAAAACATGCACACACCACACAGGATGGAGACACCTTCTCTGTACAATTATAGTTATACTTCCAACCTACAGATTTCCAACTTTTAGAGTCACATCTATGACCAAACATGCTCTTAAAGCATGCTCTTTCAGGATTTTAAAATTAATAAGCCAATGCATCACTATATACAATCCATTACTCCTGCAATATAAGCAAGTGTTGTTAACCACTTAGCTTCAATTAATAAATTACAGAAATTCAGCCTCAAAATTTTTGATTTTTAACTGTTTAGTGGCATTGTTCTCTTTCATAATAAATACAGACAAATTAGATACATTTTCCCTTACCTTGCATCCACCCACTGACTTAGAGACAACTTTGCTGCCTAGTCCTCCTTTTTGTCTCCTGGTATGCACTGAGGTTCACTAAAGGCAGCAGAAAGTATCAGATGCTATTTGATATCATCCTTTTTCCATTGAAATATGACCATAACAGTAATGCCTTAGACTATGACATAAGGAACACTTCAGCTAGAATTTCTTTCTGTGTAAGGTCTTAAGTATTCTTCATCCTATGAAATTTGACAGGCTGTATCTACCTATGTCCTGCTTCGTTTTCCAGAAACCACTGTACATAGCCACTTAGTCTGGTTTTAAAATAAAACATGCAAGATTGCAACCAATAGTTCAAGGAAGGGAACAATTCTAGCTAGGGAAATTAAATTACACTAGTGTAATGGATTTATAATGGATTTCATAAAAGCACACTTGCAACCTCACAGGAACCACAGAGTAATATTAAACTAGGTATTTTAGAGCTCCTAGTTACCGGGTTTTTCCTCACTGATACATAAATTCTCCTGATACACTCTCACCTGCAATTACATGCAATCCGCCCCAAACGTACAATCAATTCAGACTGAATTAATTTAACTTTCATGCTCAACAAGATCTAAAGGTACATGCCAACCTGCTCACATAAATTTACTTTCTATGAAGACATACTCTAATTTTATACATGTTTTTCAGCCACATCTAGTGATATATGGACATAGATCAACTACCTCTGAGTACTAACAATCACCAGGATTGACTAAAATTTAGTCTCAGGCTTACCATCTGTTTAAAAACATCTAAGGAAATCTTCTAAACACAGTAGCACCAGATACACAGAAAAGTGACATAGTTACTATAATCACTGTTTGCATTGGAGTAATACAAGTTAAAAAATGTTTTTCACAGGATGCTGTGTTATGAGCAAAAGAAATCCTTAATTTTTTTTTTTCCTAGCCTCACACACAGATCTTATACCATTCTGTTGAAGCATACAATCATACTAGTGGTTGACAACATCAGTGTGCAGCAGGTAAAAAAATCTGTTTGTGTATTTGAGTCAGCAAAATTCCTACAACTTGGTAACAGTAACATATGTGTTTAGAAAGCACGAGTTTTTGCTGAAGATTGCATGCATGCAACAAAGAGTATTACAGAACCAACATGCACATAGCACTATATGCACGTATTTTTCATTCAAAAATTACATTAAGCTAAGGAGTTACATAAGGTGAATTTTAAAGCCTCCACACAAACAAAAAAGCAATTGCTTCGCGAAATAAAAGATTTCAAAGCAAAAGAATTAAAACTCAAAATTTAGAAAATGCAATTAAATTTCAAATTAGAAGATGAAAATAATAATAGAACTACTTAGAAGTTATGCTGACTTTATAATGAAACAACTGCTTCTAAAATGTATTATGTTACCAAACCTAATGCTCTTTAAAGTAGTAACCTCCATACAATACAGCACTTCCTGGCATGCCATTTGCTTGCTAGAAAAAAATTCAGAAAAACCCCTGTCATCCATTCCGTATACTCACAGCTTTCTTTCCAAGTTCTGTTTTAGACAGAGTAAGACTTCCTGCAAGATAACATCCTGGTCCTGCTCCTTTAGGTATTCTGTTCAAAGAAAGTAAGTTCAGTGTTAAAACCAGGTTCACTAAGGTTCCATGGAAACTACAATAAGCCAAACAGGGAAAGAGCAACACAAGGAATTACCAAGCTGGTAGAGGCAGACACTATTACAGTTTCATTTTACTGAGGTGCAGAAGCAGCTGCCTAGATGCAGATGAGAAAAACAACACTTCGTTACTTACTTGTCATCAGGAAGAGATGTAACAAAAAATGGCTGACTGTGTTTTGGTGGTAATGTCAAACTGTTGGATTTCTTCTTCCCTAAGAGAGCAAGGCTATGGTTTTCATAAATATCTAAGCTCAAGGTATTAGACAACCTATGTGAAACAATAAATGGCAGGTCTTTGATGCGATCCAGCTCACTGTTCTGCTCATGACGAATTTGTAACCGAATAGTGTAATCTCCTTTTTCCAGTTTCACGGAATACTGAAAGAAAGAAGTTCTCATAAATGCCAAGATTCAACATTTTACCATTCATAAAAAACCCCTCCAAACACCAGAAATAAGACTGTCATATTTTGAAAGCAAAACATTCCATTTTTATCAACCTGACAGGGCAACATGTGGCTGTTTTGAGCAGCAGTACGCTAAGTCTCCTTTTTGATACTGCTGCAGTAAAACAGAAGGCAGCCCCAAATAGAAAGGAACAACAACTCAAAACCACCCTGCTCCCAGAATCTCCCTCTCCTGAGCTAGGGAGTCATGCTTCCTGTTGGTATTTCTTCCTGGATTAAATAATTAGGAATTGTTTTAGAATTGTCCTATGATGCACAACACCAGAGACTTACACGAAGACAGTCCACCAGGTCTAAATAACAAAGCTCTGTGGTGATATTTAGATTTTACAGCATCTTAAAAATGGAGGTTAAGGAATAGAAGTTTACACAACGCAATTTCTGAAAATAATTTATAAACTGTAAAGCATGTCTCTTAACATTATCCTTTGTACACTTAAAGAATGATCAGTCTATCAAAATTAACATTACACTGATGATGTTCAACTGTGATCTTCTATTGGTAAAAAACAGTTTCAAAACAAAAAATTACGCAAAATGTTTATTTTATGACTTTTTTCTTTTTTTTCCCCTCCCTACTTCCCCCCTGATCCAGACATACAATCTGTTAAGGCAGAGAGAGATTCTCACAGAGGGTAAATACAAGTATTGTGCAAAAAACTCCCTTTCAAAGATGGCAACAGGAAGCAAACAAAGCTGAAGCATTAAAAAGGCTGTTTGAAAATATCAACAGCACAGAGGACAGCGTTCATGAATATAGAAGCCTCTGCTCAATCAGCACACAAGCTGACTACAGGAAAAAGAATGGATTCTTTCCACCTTGCATAGAAAAGTTTAAGATACTGCCTTTGTACAAAACCAAAACAAAGAACAACACGATTTTGAACTAATTTTTTGAAAAGCACCAGGCAAAATCACAAGAAATCACAAGTTAACAACTTTTCCTCATTCTCTTTCTTCAAGAGAGAAAAAAAATGTTCTATTTCAATGACACATCTGGAGTTTTTTTTGATACAAATACATCACCATGGAACCTTGTTTGTCTTCTTGTGAATATATAAGAACATTAAAACTATGCATCAGGAAATGTAAAGAGCTAACAGGAGGTCTGGGAGGTGAAAAAGGATGAACATTTTCACAGTCTTCAGCAAACAGAAGGTAAAATAAACACATTACTCTGTACCTGGTGTGGATAGGCATCTCCTGAACCCATCTGTCTTTTGTTCTGGTCAAAAATAATCCAGAGTTGACTATCAAATTCAGATTCATACAGCAATTCACAAAGAAGTGGACAGCTTGGAGTTACTTCTCCACTCTTAGGCTATTAAAAGAAAGGTAAAAGCATTTTATCTACTAGAGAATAAAACAAGTACAATCCTTAACATATATATTCAAAAAGATAACTGAACTGTAGCCTGTTTCAAACAACAGTAGCTTTTCAAGCAGACCAAATCAGAATTTTGCCTGTAGAGCGTCTAGAGTGCGAGTCTAGATCTCCTTTCAGAGAGAAAGCTAGTTAAAATTAAGACCTGGTTTTAGAAAACATGATGTGTTTATTAATAACTTTAAAAAAACCCCAAAACTACATAACCCTTACCTGATGGAAGTTATAGGTCAAAATCATCTCATACAGTTGACGATTATTTGGTAAAATATCTCTGGAGCCCAAAGGTTTTATTTTTGCACTCACAGGTCTGCAGTTAAACAACAAAAGATTCTCTTGAGAAACATGTATCCTCTACCAAAATTTGTCATGCTTAAGTAGAAGCATGTTCTGAGGTACAACTGAATTCAGCATATGCCATAACATCTCATATATTGTAACTATCCAAGCAGCATAGATTCCTCAGTTAAAATTAATGTCAGTCCAAAGACAAGTTTTAGTGACACTACAGACACTGCCAAAAAAAAAAAAAAAAGAAGACCATGTGGTAAGCATGTCTAAATGCTCAAAATTAAAGCCCACTAAAAGTTTAAGGAAAAAAAAAATCAGGTTACATTTCTAGTATTCATGCTGAAATCAACACTTGTATTCATAACTGGAAGATTAATGACACTGCAATTAGAAGACAGAACAATTGGTAATTCCTTGTTACAGAAGGTTGTATCTTTAGAGAATGTAAGACGGCTTAGAGTAATCTGAGTGCTAACACAGAAGAACATACACTAAGGAGTGTGTATGTTAACTCAGACACAGCTGGGAAAAGCAGCCAAAGTTCAGGGCAGCCAAACATGTTAGACCTCCAACATCAAAGAATATAAACAAAATAATAATGATAAAGGAAATATCTAAGCTTCAGAAATAAAGAATAGCAGACTCAGGGTGGTCTGGCATCACTTAAGTTTACATTTCATTCATTAAATCAGATAATCTCTAACTACACGATCAGAATTAGTCTCTAAGGTTCTGCCAGCTCTTTCACTGCCAAGGGCACAGACTAGTCACCCAGTAAGATAGGGGTGCTGGGTCAGACCACAAGTCCATTTAACCAGGTCTCCTAGTCTGGTAGACACTGGATAGACTGCTGACAGAAGTATTGAGAACTGAGTAATACCACACATGACATGATATGTCTCTCTAACATTCAGCCTACCTCCAAGCATTTGAAACAAGAGACAGAATCAAAAGCCATTCAGTAATTTCCCCACTGACTCATTAGTTCATTCAAGAAACACTATTCCTGCCTTAATTTAAATACATAAATACTTCTCCATAGTTTACCTAATTGCAGTTCATTTACAGTCAGATGAAATGCTCTTACAAGAAGTAAAGAGCGTTTCTATTTTTCCAACTAATAATGAGGCAAAGCTATATTAAGGGACTGTTTTATTTCCTCATTTAAGGCACATCAAATGGATTATTTCTGAATCTAATATTAGGTGATATGTTCATTAAACTCCTGGCAACCTCAATTCCAGTTACAAGTACCCAAAAGCCCTAGAGAGAGCCCAAAGTTTCCAGTGACAGGCTGAAAAAATGGAAAACTTTGGATTACTGACCACTGTGAAATTGTCCCACATCTCAAAAGTACCACTTAAACCACATTGCATTTCTTTATCCTTATGAAGTGACCAACTTTAATGACTGCTGCACCGTTTAGAAATTTTCCAGCACAGTTCTTTCTCCAAATCAGTATGAGCCAAACTAACAAGGTAGACACAGATTTCCCCTCAAAAAAAATCTGCACCAGATTCTACAAAAACACTTCTAATCAAGCCAGACAGAGAGGACAGTCTTCCCAGGCCAAAATTTGGCAGGATCCCAAGCAGCTGTTTAAGAAAAAAAAACCAAACCAAACAAACCAAAACAAAAAAACCCACCAAACCAAAACAAAAAAACTAAAACAACGAACAGTAGCACATAATAACTCCAACAACTCCACAAATTTTTTCTTTAGATATTAAAGTACCTTTTACTCTAAGTGTCTGGAAGCAGTGGAATATTTTTGTCAATTTTTTTTCAAATTTTTTTTTCAAATTAGCTTAAGGAAAGTAATTTATCTTGAAAAAGTCACCACAAAGAAGAGAATGCTGACAAATTAATTGACATTTCCAAAGCTACTTGGAATTTGACAGGAATATTTTTGTAATCCTGAATTTCACTGCTGATGCGTTACTGTTTTAACTCTTGTGTATGAGGAGGTTCCTCAGTCTCCCAAAATGGTTCCCCAGAAACTTTACCTGAGTGTTTGAACCCAGCTTTTCAGATTTATGCATGGAGCAATATCTTCGTATTTCAACAGGGACTGAACGTCAAAACGTACGATGCCTTCCGAAGCGTGCTAGAAGGAGAATATAGAACAATTACACTTCTGTGCACCTACAGCATCAGATGGGGACCACCTGTTACAACCCTCAAAAAATATAACACAAGCTGTAATTATTCATACTTTAACAGGTAATACTGTGTAATTTTGAAAGTGTCACAAGTGCATCTCTATTTTACAACAGCAGATAATACTGGGACTTGCAAAACTTATATAAATAAAACTTGAGCTGTGATTGTTCATTTTTTTCCCTTTCTAATTTAAATACTTTTTAGAGAACTGGTAAGTCATACTTCAGGCAGGACTGCATTTGTTTGTGCATTTAGGGTGATTTACTTTCAATATGTAATTCAATATATACAATAAAGAATATTAAAAACAAGTATTTTATGGTGCTTCCTAAGATGATTATTACAGAATAGATTAACTCTGCAAAAGAGAAACAATACTGCATACACAGACTTGGTGATGGGTAAAATAGTTTGAAAAGTTTATTTCTAGCAGTATCCCATGACAAAGACACTAGTATATCAGTACTAATGAAATTTATTTTATGAAAGTTATTTGTGCTCAAAAAGGAAGGGCAAGGCTATCTGTACTCTCTTTATTTTTCACTGCCCTTTACTCATCTGGGGGCAGCTTCTGTGCACACCATCACCAACAGCTCTTTCTTTTTCTGTTCTGGTACCTTAATACACTGCACTCCCTCCTTCCTCCTCAGTTTATTCAGCTCTTAGAGCCTGAATACATCCAAATTCACCCACAGGACAGCTACAATTTACTCTGGCCTTTAGTCGAAAAAAAAGGCAGGAGCCAAGACAGATTAGCATGGTGCTGCTTCATGTAGGTACCAGCTCTCAAAGAGCTCTCTCCTGAGGGAGGCAGTGTCAAGCCAAGGTTGTATAGGACAGCAAAAAACACAGGATCAAGACAAAGTACTGTAGATATCACACTAACATTTTAAGCAACTTTTTCAATCCTTTAGTATCACAGACCATTAGGAATCGTGACACTGCCCCACCCACTGTACCTTTAACTGCCCTAAATGATGACTCTCAAGCTAATCACCACATCTCAACAGAACACTGAATAGAAAATAAATTTCAACAAAATTTTACTCTGAATAGGATATTGAGACTGCTGTTGTTTCAGCAATAGTAGTCTAGATATTCAAGTTCAAGAACTGTGGTCCCAGCAAAGTTTATTTACATAAAACACTTGGTACTGTAAGCATACTTATATTTTCAGGCTTTCAGTATGTTTTACGTACTGGTGTTGAGTTTCAGTTTCTTGGTTTTTTTCCCTTTTTTTTTCCACTACTAGTTTATAATGCAAAGGCATAGAAAAAAAAATCATAAATAATGGTAACCGGCATTTCTCTGGGACTGAACTTCTATTTAACAATTTTTAAGAGAGAACATGAGAATCTTATATACAAAATACTTTTACTATTTCTAAATACAGGCAAGAAGAAAAAAAAGCTATTTTTTTCTGAGGTACCATAGAATTTCATAACAATTCAATATAAGCACTCTGAAAAGCTTACCATGTTTAGCTGAGGAGCACCACAAAGTACACCATGGAAAGAAATTGTGTAATTAATGCTAACATCGCTAAGGCTTGCCCACCACCGAGCAACACAAAATTCAATGGTTTTTCCAGCCTGGGTAACAAAAGCACAAAGTTAGACTCCAGGTCCCATCTTCCTCTTCTATTGACCCCAGCCTCCCTAAACTCAAGCCAAAAACAAAAGATCACAGTACAACTCAAAAAAGACCTCTTATGTCCAGTTTAACTCCAATTGTACAGATTTGTACAGTACCAAGTAAGATGATATACTTGGTTCAGAACACACAAGACAATTCCAACAAAGCAGCATGGCTGACAAATGCTTCAAAACAAGGAGTATATCCTACACAGAATGGTACTGCTTCTAAATGTTCTGTCTTTCATTCTTATCCCTCAAACTAGACAGACAGGTTAGTTCATAGTTCAGTTTTAATGCGTGTTCCCTAAAAAACAAGTATTAGAAAAAGACATCTCACTCTCTCCTTAAGTAAGTGACACAAAACTTGAGAGGTTTGGGTTAGTTTTGTTTTTGCTTGGTTGGTGGGGTTTTCTGGGTTTTTCTTGTTTCAGTTTTTAAATAACATGATGAAATAATGTGTCACTGGGACCAACATGGTCCCCCACCTGATATTTCCACAGAGGGTAAGGGACTGAATCGCACAGAAATGATAACTACTCTTGGGCATTAGAGCTATACAACTAAGCAAAGCAGGGGACAAACTTGAGAAGGAGGCTCTGTTATCCACATCCCTGAACTGCTAGCTCATTCTCTGTTTTGGACTCTTGAGCTAGCATTATCCAAGCTAAGACTCCTGTACCCAGGATGTATGAATGTGAGCCAGGCAGTCACCCCTGCTTCAAGATGAAGATGTCCCAGACCATCTATCTTAACCACTAAAGGCAAAAAATATGCTGAACTATCCAGCAAGGCATAGGTCCTATCTGAAAGGGAAACAAAATGCTCTGTATAAACAAGTACAAATAAATTGCAGAGATTAACATGTATTATATTAGTAAATAGCCCAGAAACATTAGCAAGGTGTTAGAGATCTTTTCAAAACTGGAAATCAGATGCGCTGACTACTGTAACAAGCACGCAAAGTCTTGGGTTTGGGGTTTTTCTTAGGAAAAAAAATCCCAAGTAAGTTATGTTATACTGCACTGATAACACTACTTTATTTACTCCATCCTAAGGTAACTTACTAAGACAGGAAACGCTTCAGTCACTGAGCCTTTTTCTGGTAAGGATGAAAATTTGTAGAACTCATGACTTCTGTATGCTTTTTGTTTCACAAGCTGAACGGCATGAAGCACAAACTTAGCAGTCACATCAGCTGAACATGAACACACTGTCACTTCTAGATTAAAGAAAAAGAAATTTAGTCTGAAGACAAGAATTTTGGAAGAAAAGCAGAAATTCACCAGAGAAACACTACTTTCACAAGTAATTTGTAATTTAAGAAGTTATGCAGTACCCCAGGTGGCTCCACATGCAAAAACCACTTAATTATCAGTTAATTTCAAAAGTCCTTTCAGGTTAAAGGAAAACCAGCTAATTTCAAAGGACTGATAAAGAGAAACATGTCCCAATTAAACAGTCAAAACAGATACATCATCTGTATAGGACAGACTGCTGAATTAAGATTATTATCACTAACTTCAGTCTAAATGAAAGATTTTTTTTAAAGGATTATTGTTTAGTAAATCTCATAAAGGAAGGGAAAAAATCCTCTTTTCTACCTTCTTGCAAAATTAAAAGCTTTTGATCCATTGTGAAGATCCTATTTTCTTCAGTTATGACTTCTTGCAACACTACATTCAAACACCTTAAAAACTAGGTAAGCCTCAGACAGTGATACTTTTCCATAAACAGGGGGCATTCCTCCAGGTATAAACAACCACTTCAGACTGTTATTGGTTGGTTTCTTTAAGACTTAGGATCAAGATCCTACTGTAGCAAAACCCATGAAATAACTCAAAATCACTCGTCTAAGAGCTTAAAATCAAACAAATATTTACATATTGATGGGCCAAAACCATCAATATTTATTCAGGCAGAACTCAAAACTATTTAAAACCAACTTTGTCAGGTCTGACAGATGCAATTTTTTTATTTAGTTAATGTGGTTATTTTCCTTACCAGCCCATGTAGCTCCCTGTGGAACATCAATGAAGTGCCTTCGGATCTGACCAGGTTTAAAATGAACATCTGTGTATGTCAGGTCATAGCTTGATGATTCATCTACTCTGTATATCAAAAGGAAGACACAAATAGTTTCAAACAAGCTGTGAAGCCAATTTTTGAAGCATTTTTAAATGCAAAAATACTCAAAAAATGTGTACAAAGAGGATATTTAGTCTTTAATTATTTTAATCCTACTAATACAGAATCTGACAGCACAGTGTATCCAAAAGATTTAAAATGTTTACACACTATGTAAACACCTTCTGCATTTCCCTGAAGTTACAGTGCTTAAACAGAAGTATCCCAGAAACCTCAATTTCAGTGGATCTGTTTTTCCTGGCTGAGTGAATCACCGAAGTGAGCTAAGGTATGGAAGTGGCAATATTTCCATGAATGAGTTAGAGAACAGTTACTTTGTCTTTCCCCCTTAGGGCAGATTGTCTACCAAACAGGTTTAATAAAATACTCTCCTTCCTTATCAACATCACTTGAGTCTTATATTTAAACCAATGATGGGCACAATACCAACTCTAAACTCACTGTTATTGCAGTCATGATCACAGCTTATCCCAAGGTATACAATGGCCAAGTAATGCCCTCTGGCTCTGTGTGCTCTAGTTCACCAGACAGAAAAAACATCAAACTCCAGCTGACCTACACATACGAACAGGACACTGACTGATACTTTGGCCAACAAGCCAGAAGGCATCTGTATGCTGATGGGCCAGGAAGCTGCTGCCACTGGGGCTAAGCCCACCAGGACACACTGCTGTCATGACCAAAACTATAAAAACACCACAGCTGCATAAGTCAGCTCTAAGAATCTTTTCAGGTGTTTGTGGAAAGTTCAGGAACTCTCAGAGTTCTGGATTTACTCACCGTGTCGGTATAACAACAGTGATTGGAACTCTGAACAGAGGGCCTGCATTAGGCATTGCTGTATCATAGCCACACACCTAACAAAATAAAATAAAACAACTCAAAACCTTTGGTCAAAATCAAACCACAGAAGACAACATTCAACTTCAACCAGTTGCAGAGTATTTTGAATCTTCATAGTTGTCACTGAGGAGAAAAGGTCATTTGACCAGTGTCACCCTAGAAACAGTAAAACACCAACAAACAATCAAAGGAAGAAAAAGATATTTTTCCCATTTTGACTCATTTCACCAGAGGGATAAAACTTAATGGTTATTTATTTGGCTTATGTTTTCTATATGCTTTTATTTTTCAAACACAGATACTCAAAGTTCTACAGGCATGTGCTATATAACATCGTATAGCACAAGTATTGCTGAACCCTGGCTTCAGCCTGTATAGTGAAATACACTGTGGCACTATTTTCTGGTCTGTGAAGCTCACAGATTTTATTTCTTAAAAATTATTTCTAAAGAAAATTGACTGAGACCACAAAAGGGCATAAAATCTTGCTCAGAACTTCCATACCTCTGTATAATGTACTCCTCCTCTCAGGCCACGTGGATCCACACGAATATTTATGTGTCGACACTGGTTCATGAGTTCTAAATGACTAGGACACTGGACCCACGGTGCATTTGAAGTTAAAGCTAAATGAAGCTGGAGAGATATTCTTTCAGTGTTTTCTGTCAAGAAAAAAATTATAAAAACAATTCAATTACACTAATGTGCACATAGTCCACTGTGACAGTATTTGCCACTAAAATATACACACTGGTAAAATACAATAGGAATCAATTCCTCAGGGTCTCTGGATCTCAAATTCTGCACAAAGGGAGTGTTCTGTATTACTTCTTTCAACTTGACAAAAACAGAATAGCAGCAGTGGGCAGTACAATAAAGGTGGTACCCAGCTTTGAAATTCCTCTTCCCTGAAACAGTCAAACCTGACAAACTCAAAGGCAGGCTGGTAAGCAAGGCTTCAGTTAACCACAACGTACTTTGGAAGTAGGTATAAACTTCCTTTTATAGATAGTGTTGCCTAATGCAGAGAAATACAATAAAAAGCAATCACATTGTTTCTGAATGCAATGCCAATTACCAAACTACACTATAAAGCATACTAAGCAAGAGGCAAAGTCTATTAAAATTACTGTGATAATCTAGTCAGATTTTGAGAACAGTCAATCTGGTGGATTCGTTAAATTAGCTTCTATGCCAAAAATGCTATGCATTAAAGCACAGCTTCCAGAAAAGCATCCAGGGCAGTTGAAACGCTTTAGTTATTAGCAGCTTCCTCATGCTCAAAAGACTAATGACACTTCGAAAATTTTATTCCTGTTTCTTAGTCCTAATTAAGCTTATCTTAATTTTCAGACAATTCATCACATCTAGATTAGGCAGAGAAAAGAACACTCTAATATTATAAGCACAGCAGAAGCAATAAAACCTCAAGGAAAGCTTCAACAGACAAACTGAGCAATCAGCCTCCCTAAACTCTTATTTACAGTTTCTCAAACTCAGTCTTGTTGAAGACACCAAACACAGCACAGAAATAACTAGGGAAAATAGGTACCAGGAAAACAAGGGAAACAACTTCTACAACTACTATGTGCCAGTCATCCACTGCAAATGCCTAATTGTTTTTAGATTGCTTATTTCCTACAGAAGTCTAGTGAAGGATTATTTTGTGCCACATGTTAGGTTTAAAATGTGCCAATTGCAATGTAAGCTGTCAAGCTATTAAGTTATTCAGAGTCAGTAACCTGCCCTAATTCATACCCTTTCTGCCCCTAAATAAACTCATCTCTGTCACATGCCAACCTTCTTGATGACCACTGATTTTAGGAAAGGAATAAACTCATTAACAAGCTCTCACACGCTCACTTTTTGAATACAACAAAATCCAGTCTCTCAGTGAGTTCCAATTTTTATTAAATAAAACAGGGCAAAAGTGTTTGTGGAAAAACATGCGAAACCTTATTTTAATCTGCACAGGTTATTTTTACCCTTTACATATAAATTCCTGTACTGCCCTTAGATATCTTTATTAGATACTGAATGGAAGTCTGATTCATTAAACAAGATTCTCAGGTTGTGAAAACCTCGATAAAGTCCAAATCTAGCATTCATAATCTTTAAATAACTGAGAAACTAATTTCTGGGTAAGTGCTTTTATCTTTAGAACAATCATCAACCTTCGCTAAAAGTTACCTACAACAAAAACCCTGAAGTTCTGTAATTTCGTGAACATCATGATCTATGATTATTTTTCTCTGTTTCTCCCTAGTCACCTAACTGAACTTTAAATTTCTACAGAACAAAGAGAGATCTCTTTTATTCAGGGAGAGGAAGCATGAAGCAACAGCCCCCCGAAACAACAGGAAAGCCCTGCAGATACAAATCTGAAGCTGGAACGAAAAAGTTGTTTATTTGCACATCTTCCTCTACCATGAAACTCAGGGATTTACACTGACTCCTTTTACAGTACAGATTCCTACCACTCCTCATTATTACAGCTTTTTGTTTAAAACTGACATTTGTATTTCTCTGCATCTCCACCTACAAAAGCTCTGTCCTACCTGTATTCTCAGGAAAGACAGGTTCTATGCCAACCCCATGATCAGATGGTGCTGCTGTCTGGGCTGGATCTCTGAGGTAGATTCCACGGTTGCTGCCGACAGTAACTGTGAAGCCGATGTTATTTGTGAATGATGAATTCTGAATGAGGTAGTCATAGGCTTTATCAACCTGTTAGAAAGAGCAAGTTCTAAATTTAAAAAATTCAACTTAATAGCAATTTATGCATATTCTCCTCAACATGAAGCTTTGGGCAAGCACAGCAACAAACAGTGAAGTAACTCACAGGCTACCTGAGCAACATGCAATTGCATGATACTCAATACAGAAAATGAGACAATTTTCACAGTCTGCAATAGCCACAGAGAGCAGAGAAAGCCAAGAACATTTAAAAAGAACAAACAAGACCAAGTCTCCTGTGTTATAAATCCATCAAAAGGTTCCTATTCAGAGATGACTTTGAAGAAGAGGACTTCAAGGCCCAAACTTACTATTCCAATTTAGGTGACTTTTTCGTAGGTGGAGCAACACTAGTTAAAACATTTATTACTTTTAAACAGTAAGTAGCTGAGCAATTCAAAAGAGACAAGTAATGCAATATCCATACAAGTTTTATATATTGATATGAAGTAAAAGAATCAGGTCATGAAATTCAGCCCTAGGTCTAAGTACATGAGCTGTCACAACAAACTCATGTGACAAATTCATCTTCTTGTTTTGAAAAGATACCCTTCTACCTCACTTGCTATTTTACTGACTAAAAAAATCTTAAATTCTCTTCTACTTCACAACAAGGTACCTTCACCAGTGAAGATTAGGGCAGTCTCCTTTGAGACAAGTGGACATACAACACCGCATCTCCCAGATCAATTCGAATCACATTTTAACACGTGATGTAATCACAGGCTACTGAAACACCAAGTATGATTGGTGCATTTTATTTTTTATTTGATATGGCTACTTACGTATGTGCTTAACAGGGATTACCTACTAGGTTCTAGCATCTCCAAAATGTGAGTTTGGGGCTAAACATTTAATATCTGGCATCTCGAAGTACAAGAGAAAAATCTTAGTACTTCTATTAGACTAGGACAGGAGTGACTGTAGGCAAAAATCAGCCCCAGCTCTGTAAGAACATAAGCTTATGCACAGGGAGACAGTCAGTATGCCTTCATCATGCAGGGGATGACATCACAGATTTCCAAGGTACTCTGAAGCCCACGGGAAACGATGAGCACTGACACTGTTTAGGGCAGGCCTGCAGCAAAGTTACTATACAACTACAGCTGTACTTCTTTGTGAACCAGCGTGGGTATCTGTTTTCACTGCCCAGAACTTACAGTCTCAGCTTTTGTCTCAATAGAACAAGTTCAGCTCTCAGAACATTTTTGGACATTAGGACAGAATTTAGGCACCCAAATCCACATGTGGGTGATAAAAACCTACATCCCACTTTCATGTTCGTGTATCTTTTTGATCAGTCTAAGAATGTATCCAGTTATCATATTTATTTTACAATAACTGCATGGTGAAACTGGAAGAACCTTCTCATTCCTCCTCCCCTCCCACTACATTCCCGTCCTCTCCCTCAGTGAGATTTGAATTTGAGAATCAAGTAGCATGGAACAAACTGAGTGAGATTCCCTCAAAAGCTGTTGGTTTTTTCCCGGGGGTTAGTTTTTCACCAGCAGCTACTAACATTATACTGGTTTTTTTTTTGCTCGCAAGTACCTGAATAATACCATGTCCTTGTGCAAATACTTCTATATTTTCAGCTTTCACTGCAGTATTTTCTAATGCTCTTCTGACAGAATGAACAGTGTAATGAACATTATTAGCTTTGAGTCCTGAAATTAAAAGAAAAGGGTGTTACTGGATGCAACAAAAAATTTGAAAGTGACAGCATTTTTTCAAGAGGAGACAGTATCTAACTTTCTTCTTTAGATGATGCATCTATGTTTAACATTGTAGCACCTTACCTGACAATACTAAGGCAATGCCTCCACATGCATTGGGAGAAGACATGGATGTGCCATTCATGAGTTGTGTTCCCCGCAGAGTCCAGTTTGGAACAGAAGCAATAGCACCTCCTGGGGCACTGATACTTACTCCAAGGGCTCCATCAGTGCTAGTGTTAAAAAGAAATGGTTAAAACACCAAGTTGTTTTGGTTTTTTTTTCCCCACACTTTTATCTTAAAAGTTGCCAGTACATTAAAAAAAAAAAAAAAGTCTGCTTTAGAGAATATTCACTAAACTTTACTTCACTAAATCCATTAACCCATTAAACCCAAGAAAAAGCATGCCATCAAGTAACAATTTAAAATGTCACATTAATCATTAGCTATGCCTGTTTTGCAGAGAGAAGTTTCTAAATTTTCACTCCTTTAATATTCTCCATCAGGTTTCAGTTTAGCCAGCAGAATACTTTCTGGGATTCGAGTGACAAAATGTACACAAAACCAACCTATTAAACACTCCAATAAATAAATCAATATTTCATGTAGCCTATTCAATGGTTATTAATTCTAATGAAAAACAGTAAAAGCGAGAGGAAGGCTAGGAAAGATCCAAAACCTAGACTTCTAATTTTGTATGTTGACAGTTCACTACCAGGTCAAGTTTTGAATTACAAGCCTGAGAGAAGAGGACAAGGAGAGAACACATAAAAAGTAATGTCAAGAGGTAGGTCAGGATCAGCTGGGCCTGATCCCTAACCCCACTTTTTCTTTCACAAGCATATTTAAGAACAGAGCAACTGTGTGCCTATGGCACAGTTAGAGTAGCATCCAGTTTTCAACTCTGAGTCAGATACACTCCATCTTTCTTGCTCTGGAAATTGCACTGCTTGAATAAGAACAGCCCTGTGCCAGAGCTATTAAGGTCTGTGGAGAGGCAGGGTATTTTAGGGTACTTATATCCCACACTAACAGCTTCATATGTCTAAAATCTGTCGGAAATCAGGACATTTCAAGCATGATACTGCAATGTGATTTTTGGACGTATTTTATGACAGCTGTATATAAACGCATAAAAAGATTCTGCATCCCAGCACGCCTGCACAAGCAGTGCACAGCACACCTGCCTGAAAGCCTCTACTGCTTACTGGGACAGACTGATCCCTACATCAAGACTGCTCTAGCAAACTTCAGGAACTCTCCAGACATCTGCATATTGCAACCTCAACAAGGAGAATCCTCCTTTGACCAGACTTGGCTTTCAGCTGACTATTTTACAAAGCACAGCAACTAACTACACAGGAAGTCATCTATATGTGTGTGTATGTATATGTCTATAAAAATTAAATCTCCCTTTCTCAGCTGAAGGCAGAGAGCACATTTCTCTTTTTCCTACACAAAAGATGACAAATCTTCATGGTACGATTCTTGAAACAATATACTTGCCTGTAAATATACAAACAGGCAAGAGCCTGTTTAACAGCTAGAGAACAAATCCCAAGTCTAAACACAGGCAAGAACTCAAGAAGAGATACTACTATTTTTTCCTTTGTTTGTCTATCACATTACTATCAGATGCTTCTGAGACATGAAATAAAAACTGGAGTTTACACTACCCTTAAAATTTCTTTTACAGATATTTCAGAAAATTTTCTGTAGTGTAAAGCAGAAAGCAATTTTTTTCTACCTACTTGCACCTCTACTGAACTCAAACAAAACCCTTGAGGAAGTCATGCCATCACAGCAACGTCACTGAAGCCAGAAGAACACCGCTGCAGTAACAGTATTTATTTTAATCTTCATCACTTATGGCACATTTAACTTCACCACACTAACCTAATGAAATAAATGCTATAGAAGAAAGTAAATTAAAAAAAAAAACAAACAAATTTCCAAACAGCCTTTCAGTAACTTTAATAATCTTTGAACCAATCTGCACCCAGATAGTTTCCTGGAAAATACAGGCTGTGCTGAGGCAGTTCCATGCTACTCCCCCTCCTCCAGGAGTTCTAGAGCCCAACATACAAAGGTGTTACCAGAAGAGCAGGCTAGTTATGCTCTTTCCACAGGAAATAAATACTTTTATTTGGTATTAGTGACCAATTTTAGATTCTGAGTTGTATCATCTCAACCCCAAAGCAATCAAATTGTTCTTGGAACATAACCTACCTAGGCCCTCTGGATGACCAAGTGTACTGATTCGCTGGCAGTTTTTCTCTTAAAGAGTATTCAGCAACCATCATGTCAGGTGACACGTAGGCACCAACACCTGTAAAAAGCATTCAAGTGTTTTAGATGTAATATGAATTTTTATTAAAAAACTAAAGTAAAATACTTCTGTGGTGTAAATTCTTTATGAGAAGAATTCTTGTTTGACATTTAAAAGAGCAACACACATTTTCCATCTTATTGCATTCAGATATTTTTGCAAGGCAAGGCAAGTGTAAAGCATCATACTATGCAGTAACAATTCTGATGGGCACACTGTACAATAGTAAAATATCATGCAAACTTCAAGTCTCACTTTTATTCAGCTGGAATATAACCTTCTCTTCTTCTTCCACAACAGGTAGCCTGTACACATCCTCTCCCACTCCTGCACCCCTTTCCTCTGTTTGCACTGCTCTGCCACAAACTGCAACAATCACACCTCAGAGCAATCCATGTGAATTGGTTCATGTTCACATGGCTCCCAGCTACAACCCCTGCAGCAAATGGCCACATCCACACATCTCAAACAGTCAGGAGACAGCCTTTACAGGGTACCATCTCCAAGAGCACAGAGCATGTAAACGACTACATCAAAGCCTGATAAAGTAGCATTTGTAGAAGCGAATGCCAAGGATGCACACTGCAACTATGTCATCTACCTATTCAAAATGGTAACACTCCACTTTGTTTACAGCACAAGTGCTACCAGAGTAGTACAAAACCACCATACCAAGCTGACAAAGTTGGCAAGGCCTGTGTCTGTGAACTAAGCCAACCTGTCAGCTGTATTTTGCTTTATCCTCAAAAACCAAAAACTCTATCTGGTTCGCTCCAGATGGAGGACAGGAGCAAGCTACTTGGCATGCAGAGTGAATAATCACCCAGTCTCTAGAGCGATACAGCTAAGTTGAATTGACAGAGTAGATGCAATGTAAGAGCAAAGCCAGTGCAGACCTGAAGAGAGCTTGTTAGTTCCAGTTCCAACCCCCAGTCTCAGTAGTGAATTAATGGCAGATTAACTTTCAGAAAGTAATCAGCATTAATTCTACTAGCTGCCCTGGAATAGCAGCTCTCCAGTTTTCAAGGCTTCACACTAGTCTCCTTACACACCAGTCTCCTTGCATAAGAATTCTGAGACTTAAAAAGCATCTTTGTGTAATGCACTACTGAGACAATGAAGGATTTATATAAAAATTAAGACTAAGGAAGTTACCCCTGAATGCTAGATATTTTGCTAAATCTTATAACTCAGTCTTTCATTAAAATATCAAAACCATATATCAGCCCATCAGAAAAAGAATTTTAATGACAGTAATAGACTTGCCCAGCAGTGGCACTGCAGCTGGAAAAATTCCTCCCTACAAGGACTTGTCTAGATCCTGACATGGGACTATTTTCTATCCAAATTAAAAACAATTGTTTCACTAAAAATAAAAATCAGAGTATCTGATGAAGACAGATGATCCAAAACTGCAGTTCTGACAATTCAAAATGCATTACAATACTTTCCAGAAGACTAATTAGAATCCAACTTAGAATCATATTTTCATAAGTTGCATTTACCAGCAGCTATTGGTTGGAGCACAGTGGTGTGCTTATACGGTTACAGTTGAAAAAGTAATCCTGAAATATTCAAGTAAGTCAGACCAAAGATTTCTTTTGCAAATTTTATGCAAAGCCATATTAAATCAAGACTGTTTGCCTCCCACCTCTTCTCTACATAAGGTCTTGAATTGTAAGAAGATAACAATCTTCTTTGTATTTTTCTTCTTTGTATTTGTATACCTAAGCACAGAGCAAGTGCCTCTCTCAGAATTAACCTCGCAGCCCAGCAGGCAAGTTTTTAGATTTAGTTCAGCAATCACACACAAAAGTATGAAGTTTGAAAAGATAGAAGTTAAATACTGTCAATTTTTTTTTCTAAATTAATTATTTACCTATTACACTAGACGTAGTTCCACCAGGACATCCAACCGTAGAAAGGCAAGGACCATTATTTCCTGCACTTGAAACATAGATTACATTGTGTTTCCACACTGCTTCATTAATCACTTCACAAATTCTCCTGAAGTAAGAGAAAGAAATGAATAATTTACTCAACAATATTGCTTTCTTCCAGAAGGACAAAGCTCCTATTCCTAGTACAACCTCTGACCATTCACCAAACAAGGAATATTAGGCAGCCTGCTTCCCACACCTAGCAGAGGCGGTTCCAGTACAGAAGCTGACCACAAAAATATCTTCTGGTTTCAAAAAGGAGTGACAACTATGCAGTGATCCTAGGTCTTCAAAAAATACCCTACACATCAGGTGGTGTTGCAACTATAAAAGTTCTTTATTATGCTAAAATACTATTTGTATATGCAACATAAATCTATGTATTATACATTTGTGTACACATAAATAAAAAGCTTTTTTAATGGGTTTACTTCTTTCAAAGCCAGTTTAAAATTTATACTGCACATATGAATCATATGAGCCTGGATGATTCACTCTTAGCCACTAGTTGACTTACAGAAAACTCCACAAATACAATTCCACCTCCGTGAAATTAAAATACTTTAACCACAGTACTACTCACCCAGAATTTGGCCAGTGTGTTGCTTCTCCATAGCTGTAGTTGACAAGATCACATTTGTATTTTATTGTTTCTATCATCTGATAAAGTAAAAATGGAAGTCAAAGTATGTTCTAGTCAAAGAATGTGACTTCACGAATGGTGGAAAACACCTGCTTAAATTGATATGCTACATAGCTAAGAAAGACAGATAAATCTCTTGAATCTAGAAAATAATTTACTGCAGCCAGTTAAGTGCTATTTTCCCAAAGAACAAAGAAAATTTTAAAAACCTATTCCCTGAAAAGCCTTATTCTTGCCATGTTCCCAGCTAAAAATTCAGACATTATCTTAAGAGAAAACTGGAGACAGCAGACAGCATCAATATTGTCCCAAGAACATGTGCAGTTTGGTTGAACTCCAAAAAGTGGCAAGAAAATTACTGTTCATGTTACTACATAAAATATTCTATGGACCACAAACATAGTCTTGCATTTTCAGATCCTTTTCTTGCATTAAATTTTTCCTTATCAACTCTCTATACAGAAAAGCTCCTGGGGATTTCATCATTAAAAGGAATGATATTTTTTCTCACTCTTAAGAAAAAGTTAACACAAATACAGCAACACAGGTAGATAGTCATCACTATTCTATAGTTATCTGAGTAACTATAAAAGATACACTGACAACAAGCAAGTATGCAAGTAACTTCTCTCATGCATCAAGCTAGTCACACACTGCAAGTCTGTTAGCCTGGAGAAACTCTTAAGTGCTCTATGCAACAGAAGTCTTGTTTTATATTAAACTAGTCTTACAATATGCTTTAAAATACATTCTAGTTGTTTTTAGGGGTTTTGGCTGTGTTATTTTTGCTTGAGGGTTTGTTTTTTGGTTTTTTTGGGGGAGAGGCTTGGTTGGTTTTTTTTTAATTTTTTGGTATTTTTGTTGAAAATACTGTAGAATCATAAAAACAAAGCCTATCAACAAGTAGGGCATGAAGTTTCATAATATTCTACACTTAAGTCACACTGCTGAGATTAATCATTTATTCAGCGAAATACCCACAGCTCTTATTAGACCAGTGCCAGTTTCCATTGTACTTAGTCTCGTATCACCAATCTTGATTGCAAGAATCTGAGCTCCAGGAGCCACACCATTTCGTTCTGGTTCCTCTGGAAAGTATCCAGCTGCAATACTAGCCACATGTGTTCCATGTGCTCCTGAGAAAATGAAAAGTATGTTTTTTTAGTGGACTTCATTGATAAGAGTTCAATATGCTACAGCTCAATTAATTTTCACTTATTGAGCTATAAGCACATAAATGCAGTCAGTAGCCAGCCACCAGTGCTGCTGATACCAAAAGGGTGACAGTGTTCACCAGGACTCAGCAGTGGAGGCAGCCCAGTTTAATATTTTTTCTGATGATCTGGACAAGGGGATTCAGAGCATCCTCAGCCACTGTGCAGACAACAACAGGCGGCGCAGGAGCGCTGATTGGCTGGAGCATAGGAAAGCTCTACAAAGGGATCTGGACAGGCTGGATCGATAGGCTGAGGCCAGGTGTACAGCGCTCAACAAAGCAAATAGCTTTTTAAGGAGACAAAGGAGGCAGCAGGAAGAGAGGAATGAAATATTTACTTAATTCCACTAACAAAAATTACTTCAAAGGCTCAATACTTCCTACTCAAAAGTTATAAATATTACACCTGAGACAACTCAGGTAGCAGGGATTAAGAACAGAAAACAGAACTGCACAGAAACATGGAAAGAAACATCTCAAAAAGTTACCATCTATTTAGAAACCTGAACTGCTTACGTAGCTCTCCTAAGATGGGACAGTTTCATGAGGAATTAAGAGCATTTTTTCAAAGCAAATGCATCTATACCATCCCAACCATTCTGTTTGTTTCCAAAACAAAACATGATTATTTAAACAATACTCTGGAACATTTTCAGAGTGGTTGGAGCTACAGCAACAGTGACACCTGACGTAACAAAAAAAGTTTGTATAAACCTAAATGAAGATCAATACCCATTTTGTTCACGGATATTATATTTAAGATTCTTCGAGTATACAAGTACACAAGCGCAAAGGAGAACAACTAAAAATCAATCACCGCTCTATATTTAACAAACAAAACAAAACCGGTTTTTTGAAAGAAGATTTAGGCTTTAAGATGCAGGAACACTCCAAAGAGTACTAAGTATGCATATTCTATGTATACATGCTTATGTACATAAAGTTGACAATATTTCATACAAAAATGCAAGCAAGTTTGGTAATGAGCTGTCATCATAGATGTAGTTCAGGAAATATGAGTATTGATCTTAAAAGCCATAATAAATGCTGTACTACAATAGCTGCCTTGAGCTATCCCAAGTATCAGAAACAGGACTCAATACAAATTACTGCTTCTCATGATAACTCCTTAACAGCAAAATGTTCTTAAGATTACATTCATTTACCTCCACTCGTTACAATGGAAAGGAGGTTTCCATCATCATATATATTCACAGAATAATTCAACATCTCAGATGTTCCAAAAGATCCATATTCCTGAGCCTCTCTGTAGGTTCTCAGCACTGTACAGTTAGTTAAGTCACCACTCTCACTTGTATCTATGCAGGCTCTGTTCACAAAAACAAACAAACAAAAAGGCAATGTCCCAGCTGCTGCAAACTTCTGGTTACCTCTCCAGTTGAGCACAGCACAAAGACTTCAAGAAGCTTGGTTCTGTGTTTAAGGTATCTCTAGATAGTTTTTTAAGCAACTACCTTAAAATTTGGTTATTTATACTTAAATACATAGTTATTTAGAAACCATGAAGTTACCAAAATAAACTGATTTTCAAACATTACTAAATTCAAATGAATCTGTATTTGAAAAGCAAGCATATGAAAATTCATGAAAGTCCAAGGAAGAAATTTTACTAAAAGGTAGATGTTCAACGCTGGTACGCAAACATTTGAAGTTTTACTGTTTTGTATAATGCACATTATCAGTTAAGAAATGTGCCATGTTACATCCTGAAGCCTGTGCACAGACACCTGTTTTGTTTCGGGTTTTTTTAATATCACCAATGGATAGTCAAAACAGTTTTATTCTGCTTCAGAAGAAAAATCCCGTAAGCTTACACTCTTATCACACTGTCTTGAATAAGACTTTATTCTATCCCATCTTCATTTGGGACCAGAATTTTGTCAAGAAATTCAACTGATACAGCAGGATTATTTTAAAGCAAAAAAGTACTTAAAACCTCTTTAAAGAGGGCAGATATAAAAGGTACCAAGTCTTCGATGCAAGCTATTGTTTTATGTTTTTAACAAGACATTTTAGACAAGTTTAGTCATTTACCTCCAGGTCTCACCGTCATACCACACTACACAATCATATACTGGGCCAGGATCACTGTATTTTTTCTCAAAAGAATTCAACAATTCCACTTGATTTTGAAGTTCTTCCTTTATTAGCTTATTTACCTAATAAGGCAAACAAAATTCAGTTAAGAGTATTTCCAAAATTATTACAAGATGGTTAATCCTACATTCTTTTCTAGGGCTATACATTTTTTCCATTACTTTCTCAGGAATGTTAGACTATCCTAGGAGTCACAAACATCAAGAAGTTCAATGATTTTCAACAGTGCACTATTTATTTTTGGCCTATTATGTACAACTACTTCTAATTTCTGTAAATGTAACATTTAAAGTCATTATTTTCTTAAAGACTGTTAAATGATAAAAGTAGAATCTGGGGCATTTCTGGTACTTCACTGAAATCATACACAGTTTATAAAAGAAAGAATATGTTTAGAAAATTCCAGCTATGAACACAGCAAGGATGGTGGCCTCAAAAAACATGACATTAAATTATAAATAAAACTTACTGAAAATATCCAACAAATTTTTTGAAGTATTACCATTTTCATATTTGACACCAACTTTCAAAAGTGAACAACACTACACAAACCAAACAGTCATGCATATAAGGACTTATTAATCAGAAGATACTGGTAAGTTAACTGCCAAAATACTCACAAGTACCTTTCCTTCACTCATCTAATGAAATATTTAAATCCTGTCAACCAGTAACAAACTGTTGCAAAGAACAATTTAGACTTAATGCAAACCTGTGAGGGAGAGCTATGAGCAGCATCAAATTCTTCTTGCTTCCTGCAGGCCTCTGCTAGAGCCAGCCTGTGAACAGGATCCCAGAGTTTTTCCTTGCGCTCTTTCTGTAAAATAAAACAGAGGTTCCTCAATATATTAAGAAATATATGTCAAAGTATGAAGTCTACAAAGATAATTTGAAAATTCTGACTTGAGACAATGGCTAAAAAAGTTCCATACAATAGTATAAATAAGCATAAATTGCCATGCAATTAAAAAAAAAGGGGCATCAGTGATTTCTGTACTTTTTGCCTCAGTGGACCACTGTGAGGAAGATTACTGAGCCACCTCCTGTTGCTCTGAAAAAAAAATCACAGAAAAAATGGATCATGTAAATAAAAATCAGAGAGAATAGCACTCAAGTGCTGGTTAGCAGCCTAAACATGTTAGCAAATCACATGCTGTGGTGTTCTAACAAAATTAAGAAAGAGACCTGTAAAATATGACTATATACCAGAAAGAAAAGATAATTCCTCCTTACCTGAATCCTCTCCTTAAGAGCTTTAGGATAGATATCATAGCCATTTTTTATGCCAATGTGATATTTGCCTGAAGGATTTACCCAGTTTGCTGGAATCTAACGAAAAGTAGATTTAGAAATAGGTTAACTTATGGCACTAAAAAAAACTCCTCAAACAAAAAAGCCCAAAACTGTGTAAGAGAGCTTAGCAGAACAAACCTGCAAATACTGCCAATTTAATTCCCTGTCTCCATAACAGTAACTACTGTTCCAACATGACATGGCATTTTTAATCCAGTTCCCAAAAAAATCAGTATCAGTTCATGTGACACCGCCATTGAACATCTTTAAGCATTAGTTACTCTGACAGTCTACTTTTGAAACACAAAAGGCCCAGCTTTACTGAATTTACTGGGCAGAGGTCTGGGGAAATAACAGTACTGTAAATAAAACCTAACATGACCGAGTATGGTTGGAAGTCATGACAAACATGTGAATATCTCATTTCACATCTTGATGCAATTTTGACTCAACAGGATCCAATAATCCTGGTAACAGTAAAAGAGCAACAGATTCAGCCTTACAATCATCTTCATGCAAAATTAAAAAGAAAGCTGACAGCATGGGGAGACCGAAAGATGTGCACCCATATCACATCATCAATCCACTCAGGAAATCAAGAACATGTTAGCACATCAGTTCTGTGTACCCAAGACCTCTACTAGATTTTGTGTCCTTTCTGAAAACCCTACACCATTTCTGTTCTATGCATAGTGAGAATTCAGTGAGTCTACAACTAGGTCCTCACAGGTTTTTCAGTCTCTAGATCTATCCACCATGAGCTTAACACAATTCCTCTTGTAGCTTATACAAATGTGGAAAATACTAGCACTTTAAAGACACAACTGTGTCTGCTATTTTTAAAGCATATCAGCACATTTTCTTCAGCCAATTTCCAAAAATACTGTCAGATACTATTTTGAACAAATAATTAAATCATTATCAAGTCCCCTCAAAAGCCCTGTAAATAAAGACATATAAAAAGTGTAAGAAACACTAAGCAATCTGCATGAAGATGAGCAAATGCAGCAATAGGTTTGGGTAAGATCTGGCTTGCTGGTTTCAGTTGGGCTAGGGTTGATTTTCTCCACAGTAGCTGATATAGGGCTGTTTCGGATTTGTGCTGAACGCTCTTAATAACTCAGATGTTTTAACTGTTGCTGGGCAGTGCTTGCACAGTCACAGATTTTTTTCTCTCTTCCAGGCTTTTTCTCTCACCCATCCCAAACAGTGAGCAGGCTGGAGATGCACAAGGATTTGTGAGGGGACTCTGCTGGTTTGAAATTGATTGGCGTTTGGTGAGCAGGAAACAACTACCCATGGAAGTGATGCTTGCTTGAGAAATTCCCCTAGGCCCGGTGTAAACCAAGTGTGGGCCAGTTTTAAGAACAGACAGGGAAATGGGCCAATCAAATGTGGAACATGCCTCTGTAGGATACACATTTTGGGACAAACCCATGACAGGACATAGCTGGGACAACTGATCCCAGCTGACCACAGGGATATTCCATACCATATGGCATCATGGTCAGCACATAAAGATGTGGAAAGAAGGAAGAAGGGGGGTCATTCAAAGTGATGGCATTTATATTCAAGTCAACATTTGTATGGAGCCCAGCTTTCCTGGAGACAGCTGAACACCTGCCTGCCCATGGGAAGTGGTGAATGGATCCCTTGTTTTCCTTTGTTTGTGGGCAAGGCTTTTGTTTTACCAACCAAACTGTCTTTATCTCAACATCTAAGTTAAGTTTTCTCAATTTCACCCTTCTGATTCTCTTCTCCTTGCTGGGGGAAGGCTGAGTGAGAAGCTCTATGGTGCTTAGCTGCCAGCTGTGTTTAAATCACAACATCTGGTTAAAAGGAATTAAGTTCTGTAAAAACCAAAACAGGTGCTAAATTTGCTGTCAAGCAAAGATGATGTCCAGTGCTGTTTCTGTACCACCAAATACTCACCTTTAAATTTCTCCCAGAAAGACCAGTAATTTCTCCATCTTTAGGTTCTACAATAGTACATGTAGTTACATCACCACTGCCTGTTGTGTCAATTATATCAATTATCTTCGGTTTCCCATCAGTTGTAATCTGAAAATATAAACACAGATAAATCGAAAATTTACTTGATTACCCTTTAGCACATAAACCAGGGAAGTTTTGTTGTTACAAATATCAACTAGCTTTCTCAGACACACAACCTTTAACTGAAGGACATAAAATCAACTTGAACTCAAGATAAATTTTCAAAGAACTAAGACTAAGATGTCCATCTTTCTGGTTCATACAAATCCAGTTATTTCTAATAAAACCTAGAAGAGAAACAAGCAAAACCACTGTATCAACAAAGCACAGGTAGCCTCAATTTAAAACCAAGCCTAAATTTGCAAAAGTCATATTTGCAAGAACTACTACTTGTTTTCATATTATTTGCTGTGTTGCTTCTGACTCCTCAGTCCGGAAAAATTTTATAGTAATGAACTAGTAAGAAAATGAAAGGTGCTGAAGTACATGCTCTCACAAGCTGGAGTCTCTTAACTGAGCTTCAAGGAACCTAAAAGGAACACAAGTTACTATTACCTTATTTTTCCTGTTTCAAAGATTCTGCTTTGTGCTCTAATCCATTTGAACCACTAGTGGCTGTGGCTATATACACCTAATACTACTATAAGGAGTCTGGAAAGACATTACAGCAGCCTCCCATGACCTAAGGAAGGCCTGTAAGAAACCTGGGAAGCAACTTTTATATTGCACAGGCAGTGACAGGACAAGGGAGAACGGCTTTAAACTAAAGGAGACTATCAGACTAGTTATAAGGACTGTGAGAACAGTGAAACACTGGAACAGGTTGCCCAGAGAGGTAGTAGATGCCCCATCCCTGGAAACATTCAAGGCCAGGTTGGCTGAGGTTCTGAGCAATCTGATCTAGTTAAAGATGTCCCTGCTCCTTGCAGGGAGGCTGGACCCAATGACCATTAAAGGTCCCTTTCAACCCAAACCATTCTATGATTCTATGAATTGATCATATGTACATATTTTTACAGTTCTACATCAATGACTGATTTAAAAAAAAAAAGAAATCAATCATCTTCATAGTATCTCCTATATATTAACTACACTGAAAGTGAAAAAAGTTTGATATTCAGAAAAGCACCAACATTTGTTATTTTCTACCATTTAAATATATGGTATTGTTGCCTTTATTCTCTATTAATAATTTTGATGTTAGACATAATACAAGGAAGGTTGTTTTGTTCCAACAATGCTCTGGAATTGTGAATTCAGCTACAGGAAGCTATTGACACATTCAAATTGTTCCAAAAAAAGTCACTCTGATGCTGCCAAAAGGACAAGAGTCAGGTTCTTATCACATCTCAGCAAACAAGGATAGATACTTCCATGGTCTCAAACTCTCATGGCTTAGAAAAAAATAAACAACAAACAAAAACCCAACCAAAACCCATACAACCCAAAACACAACCTCCCAGAAACTCAACAACAAAAAACCAACTCAGACAAGTAACAAGCAATACCCTCAATGAAAACAGGCTTAAACAGCTTAAAAAAATAAGAAAAACCAACTCCAAATATTCCAAACCCAAACATCATCAATTTCATTTCCCAGAAGGCAACAAATACTTCTTTTGAATAGAATTGCTAGGGAAGAACTTTGATGACAAACCAACACTCTACTCTGTTCATAAAAATTCAAGTTCACTGAAGAAAATCTTTAGAGCATCTTAACCTGGTAAAACATCAACTGAATGATAGTTACACAGTAGTGAAAATTTACTCAGGGAACAGTGTGTAGGCACTAAATCACATACTTTTCAAGCATTTGCAATTAATGTCTTCAACGCTGGCTGCAACTCACACATAAGTCAAGAGCTGCTCCAATACTAAAGCGACTGCAAGACAAATCTGAGATCAGCAGCCATTTATCAATATGCTTCTACTCAAAGTCAACTATTCAGTGATCAAAGTACAAGAAAACAAGCATGAAAATGTAATCCAAGGTGACTTGTTGAAGGAGGCAAGTTATACAGCAACAGGTGGCCAGAACACAGATTTATGCTGCAGCAAGCTTGGGTAGCTGCAGAAGTTGTCTCCTAGCCCAGAAGACAAGGTATGACTCCTACACTCTGCAGCTCTTTGCCTCCCTGCTGAAACTGAGCAGGCCCACACATGCACATGAGCTTGTACTGTCAGAACCAACAAATCAGAGTCCTTCAGTCAGATACAAGAAACTCAGAGTTTCAGCTGGTCTAAGGTTCAGTTCCTAGGAGCAGCAATCCAGACAGGTTCACGGTAATTTAGCGCAAGTAACCGATACAGCGGCTCCTCTGCCATGAACGACTCTTCGGCACACTGCCCGCCAGCAGCAACGCCAGAGTGAAACTCAAGAGTTCAGCTCGGTTTTCTTTTGCAAATCTCCTAATTCTGAGTTTAAAATTATAATAAAAAAATCATCAAGTGACTTTGATCAATTCCCTTATGTGAACAGAAGAGTCCTGAAGTAATGAGTTGATTACGGACAGAAGGCACATTTTAGTACCTTTTGCATTAAAAAAAAAAAAAAAAATTATGCGACTAAAAGTATTTTATACTGTATTTAGAAAAAAAAGAATCCCCAATCCTGCCTTAATTATCACGGCTTGCCTATAGGCATTTGAATAACAAATCAGTAGTTTAAAAACTGATAGCCACTTTGCTGTTTATACATTTCTGCTTGAAATTTGAAAATCCTACTTACATGTTAGTTCTGACTTTGTAAAGCAAATAAATTAGTAAACTGAGAACAATACCTATGACAATCACAATAGAAAAGGGAAAGCCAGATGCCTTTGAGCATGTTTTTGCCAGCCCATACAATCACTGACTCCAACTGACAGCTACTGCAGCCACAAGATATGAACAAGTTCTTCAGCACTTTGGTCATGGGACAGCTGATCATCATCCTCACAAATAAATTAATTTCCAAGCAATTTTTTTTAACTCAGTGCTGAAAAGCAAGTAAAACCAAACTAGCTGCTACTGCTAAAAAGTTGTCACATAAAAGTACAAATTAATGTTAGTAAATAATAATTCCAAATGCCACTTCATAAAATAACTTAATTTGCAAGAAGTGAAATGAACTGACTTATCTATCATGAAACATACGAAGCCACAATAGTAACAGGGAAAGGACAGGGTGGGGCTGAGCAAAGACTCTACATATACAACCACAACACTCCATTAAACCCACCTAAAATTTCATCAGTCACTATGCCTGAATGAGGAATTACAAACCACGACTTAGCAGACTGTAAGAAATACATTCTGCGAAAAGGACTGAAATGGGAAAAATTCACATGAAAGAAGCAGACAAGCTAAACTTTACAGTTGGTGTCAACTGGTGGAAAAGCAATGGAAGAGGAGGTGAAAGGAATTCCCTAGAGGGCACTGGTTAAAAAAGATTCACGAAGAAAAGGTAAGTAAGTACAAGCCAGAATATCGTTTTATGTGTCAAAGAAAGCCAACCAACAGGCAACAGATCTAAGAAGTTAGTTAAGTTTAACAACTATTCTCTCTATAGCAGCAGGCATCCAGGGAAGAATAGAAACATAATGGCATTTCCCTGTTAAACTCTGTCCCCAAATCTTTCTGTCCCCTTGAAAAGGGAACAAACAGTGCTATCGATGTTTACAAACCAAGTCAGAATCAACAAGCAAAGGAACCCTACCCAGGAATGAAACACTAGGGAGCAGCAAAGAAATTAACTGCTTTGTTTTGACGAAGAACTCACCTATATTCAAAACAGGGTAGCTCATTTTAGCCTGTAATTATTATTGACCTTAACCAGAACTAGAAGTTGTAATACTTATTAGCCTTGCTATAGATAATGTCTCCTCTTCCCTCTTAAATCTAACTCTGTGCCGGGCCAGAAGCTGACAAGATTGATAGCAAGAAAAAGCAGCAGCAGTAAAAACAGGGGTGTAAAAAAAAAAATTTCCAAAAATTGTCCCAAGGTTAGGAACTACTTGCAGTACAGCTATGCTGTGTCACTGCCTGCGCCCAGGACACTGATTCATTGCATCAAGGCAAAATGTAAACTGGCAAGCACTCCAGAGAGTGAGGACATTCTCTTGCTGCAGAAACACCTACAAAGCTATTCTAGACTGGGTGCTGCCTATGCCTCCTTTATAACTCCCTGTGCAGTAAGTCTCCCCAGGCTGTAGTGCAGCAAGCCCCTTAAGCCAGGTCTATTAAGTAGGCAGTGTGGAAAGACCACGCAACTTCTTTACATGTTTTTGTAACAACCCTGCAAACTTTCTCTCACCCACTGCAACATGAATTCCACATCCTGCCCCCCAAATCTTTTACTGCACTACTCGTGATTTTATCCTGTATGTAAAGAAAATAAGTTTGAGAAAACTGATATGGTCAACACAGAGATCATCATGCTTCATAAATACCCCTTATGAGCCCTTGGGTTACCTGTATCAGAACACAGCTTCCCACTGCTGCCAATAAATTCATACTGGGGTTCTGTTGTTGCTATTGTTGACCACAACTCATTCATAACCTCTAGAAACCCAGGGGGTTTTCCTTTTACATGTGAAACTTCAGAACTATGCACATCATTCAATTTATACTCACATCTTCCTAATTGTCTTCCATTACTTTCTGCTCTGCCCATGGTATTATCATACTTTTCTTTTGGCTAGCTTTCATTAAACTTTCCAATTACTCTTCCACTCACCCACAGCTTCTTGCCAAAAGCACCAGCTTCATTTCAGCTTAAATCAATCAAAGTTACAGCTGTCCACTCCTCCCTTCCACCCAACCTGTCCCCTTAACTCATCCTCTTGTCTAACTGAACCCCATAAAGAGTCATTTCAGAACACGGAACTAACGATCTGCCAGGGTCAGATCCCCGAAGGAGATCACTTAGAAGTTAATGCTACACCTAAGAAAGGGTAGAAACCAACAAGCCTTGCTCAGTCAAAACAAAACAAAAAAAAAACCAAAACAAAACAAAGCAAAGGATTCAGCGTCCAAGTGAGTGCATACAACTCCGAATCATTCTTCCACTGACTCTTCTGCCATCACTCAGAGAAAATGTGTTGACAAGAAATCAAAAGGTCACATGCAAACTTATAAGATAAGGAAATGTTAAGAGACAAGGGTTATAGGAAGTAAGAGCTGAGAAATGTCCAAACTGATACCACGCACAGAAATTTACAAAACCGACATAGAGACACAAAGTTGGCAGATGAAGAAAAAAAAAAAAAACCAAATCTGGCAGAATCGAATTTGACACAGACTGTTATTGCAATAAAACGCACGCGAAACAAAAAGAGAAAGACGGGTATGCAAATTGTGCCAGAAATACACTTTTCATGTAAAAGACCTAGTCGGCTGCGTGTAGCCTCGAGCTACCTACTGCCGAAGTAACCCTAAGGTTTAACAAAAACACAAAGCGTTCTTTCATAATGAGCTCTGCGTGAGAGAAGGCGGCCCAGGAGATTTAAGCGCCGTAACACACGCCTGTGGACGGCTTAGGAGGAGGATCCTCACAGCAGCACCCGGAGGGGAGCCCCCGGCCACGGCATCCGCCCGCCCTCCCGCCCCCGAGCCCCCGCTCACGCGTGCTGGGCGGGAACCGTGAGCGAGCACACAGCCACGACGGCCCGGGACAGTCCCCGGGACAGCCCCCCCGGGGCCTGCCCTGCTCTCGCCGCCGCCGCCTCGGGCCGCCCCCGTTCCCGTCCCCGTCCCCGTCCCCGTCCCCGTCCTCCCGGGGTCGGTCCGGCGGGACCTGGGAGCTCCTCG
>VXBQ01004091.1:278025-300115 GCA_013400175.1 Phainopepla nitens | reverse complement strand
GGGGCCGCCCCAGCGCTCCCGGCCGCCGCGGGCTGCGGGGCTGCGCGGGGTCCTCCGAATCGCAGACGTCGTCACGGAACCACTGAGGTTGGAGAAGACCGCTGAGATCGATCATCAAGTCCAAGCTGTGACCGAACGCCACCACATCAAGCAGACCATGGCACTGAGTGCCAAGTCCAGCCTTTCCTTAAACGCCTCCAGGGACGGTGACTCCACCATCTCCCTGGGCAGCCCGCTCCAATATCTAATCAGGCTTTCTGTGACGAATTTCTTCCCGGTGTGCAGACTGAACCTCTTCTGGCACTTGGGGCCGTTTCCTTTGGTCCTGTCGCTGGGTGCCTGCGAGAAGAGGCCGACCCCCACCTGGCTGCGCCCTCCTGTCCGGTGGTTGGAGCGAGCAGTAAGGTCACCTCTGAGCCTCCTTTACTCAAATAACCGATGTGCAAACATTTACTTAGCGATTTTTTTTTCCCCTTCTGCTGCTGATTAATTGTTCAGGATAAATAGGTCTCGCGGTGGCAATACCAGTGCAACTGTTTAGCAAAGAGCAGGAAAAAAAACCCAAAACCGAAAACCAACCCACAAAAAACCCCAAACAAATAAACAAACCCCCACGCGCACAAAAACAGACAAACAAAAGCCTCAAGGAAACCCACAAAAACTCCCAACAGCAACAAAAGCAACAAACCAACCCAAAAGACTGCCTAAAGGGGGGGAAAAAACCAAACAATCCAAACCAAAAAGGCTACCTAAAGGCTATAGGGAGCTCAAAATAAAAGTTTTGGTGAAGTTGTTAAGGGAAAATCTGAACTTTGAACAGAGGTCAGAGGTTTCAAAGGTATTTTTCTAGCTTTTATGCTCACATACAAACTTGCAAAAGAACCTGAACTATGGAGTACCAGAAAACATAGACACAGAATGTCTTTTGGACATTCTACACCTAAGAAAGGGTAGAAACCAACACAAACCCTGCTTAGTCAAAACAAACCAAAACAAAGAGCCTTTGGAAAGGTGCCTTGTTTGTAGTGTCTGACGTGTGCCTCTTCAGCCATTTTAGCTGGTAATAAGTGTAAACCTGGTTGATTTCTGGTGGATCACTTTGGTTTCTTGAGGCAAGTTTCTATTTAGAGTCACCTTGGCAGACAAAGGTGTTTGTGAATTAACGTGTTCACTGTAAAGCAATGGGGATTTTGACTTCTGACAGTTTTTCTGTTTGTATATTTTTTGTTTCACAGGTCTGATGAGATTATTACGGATCGTTTGTCAGATATTAATCTTCATTGAAAGGGAGCTGGCATTTGTTCTTTCTCTAGAAGAAGTGGGAGAGCGTTGCTAGCAGATAGGGGTACTTCATTTATTTTTCCCATTTTATCAGCAATCATCAGCATTGTCTTCCAGCTCACTAATGCTTTAGAGATCCACGTGATTTTTATGCAAGTACTAAAATAAACCTGAAGAGCGCTTCTTTAAAAATACATAGTGTTAAAAAAGTGAAAGCTGTACCATATGAACGTAGTGTGTAACTCAGTCTGCTCCCCACTTTGGTTTTCAGTCATAAATCAAAATTTTACATTTTGATGTCTAGATGTACTTAACCTTCTTAGAGTGCTGCTGGTGTCTGACTGCCATAATCAGATTTTTTTTTTTTTTAATTACCTAAAACTTTGATCTTACCACAGTGGAGAGAGTTATTCTGACAAGATGATTGTTCACTTGTTTAATACCTAATTCACTGCCCATTTGAGTTTAGTTTTCCTTCTGTTTATCATTGCTAGTGCATCTCGATGGGAGAACGTTTCTGGCAACATGTTGACATGAACAAAAGTCTCATATGTCCTATTCCTAGTACACTTTGAGACATTAAATTACAATAAATTCTCAAAATATTTCACATCTCATTCAATGAAAAAGCTCTTTGTTATAATCTGGAAACATTTATTGCTAGCCTTGAGAATTTCTTCCCCGTTCCGTTGCCTTGGTCTCAAAGTTATACCACAAACAAGTCATCTAATTAGCAGGTACATATTGTTCAGGTATGTGTAAATTATGTGCACTGCCAAGTAGCAGGGCAGGTTCTGCAGGAAAGCCCAGGATTTGAGGAAGGTGTGCTAATCAACTTTTAGTAGATTTGAAAGTGATACCATGAAAAGAAAAACCTTTATTTCAGTGACAGTCTTAAAAATGGAGCTGTTTTGTTAAATGTATGGTTACAACTGTAGTGTTAGAACATGAGCTTAAGGATAAAGTCGTGCATCTTACTAAGACTCCGTAGATCCTGAGCATACTGAGAATTTTTGAATTTTAAACTTAATCCTACACTTCTCAGGTTTCTTATGTTTAGTGGGCTAGGTGAACAGCTGGACTAACACTCCCAAGTCCTCCACTAAAACATGTTTTTAAGCACCTATATCTATTCAAATACTTCCAGGGATGGTGACTCAACCACTTCCATCATGGGCAGCCTGTTCCAGATGGGAAAAAACTTTTTATCAGGACCTGTACCAAGAGGGCAACTCTAAGAGGATAGATTCAGACTGGATATAAGGAAAAGTTTGTTTTACAGTGAGAGTGGGGAAACACTGTAACAGCTTGCCCGCAAGAGGTGGTGGATGCCCATCCCTGGAACCACTGAAGGTCAGGTTGGATGGGGCTCTGAGCAACCTGATCTAGCTGAAGATGACCCTGCTTATTGCGGGGAGATTGGACTAGATGGGCCTTTCGAGGTCCCTTCCAGCCCAAACCATTCTATGATTCTATGAACATCTGACCAGTTAGCTAGGTTTGCATGGGCATCACAGAATCTGTGAGGGGACCATTCACAGATTCTGCTCTGAATACTCCCAATATGGATGTGCTTCTAAGTCTGTATCTGAGACCTGGCAAAGCTGTTCTGGTCTTGACAGCCATGAGTGATTCCTCATACTGCTTACATGCCAGGCCTGTCAGGATGTGGAGCTGGCCAGTGATCATCTTTGATTTCATGTGCAGCCTGATGCACTGTGAATGAGAAGGCTGAGGACGCTTGCTGCATCTTCTACCTCATGTTACACCCAGAAGTCCCATTCTGGGCTTCAAATCTCTTTTCTGTCTGAGCATGCATCTTTCTGGAAATGAAATGCTCTAGCTGCTGTAGGATTCTCTTTGAGTCAGGCAGTTCTGTTTTGCATGGAAGCATCCCAAAGTGAACCTGAAACAACATGACCTAGTATCTTTCTAGTACAGGCATTGACATGAATGTAGAGTTGCTGGGCTGTTTGTTCTTTCTCTAATTAATGTTAAATTATTCTATTCAAATTATCAATTGGAGTTGCGCACGAACTCCTTAAATTTCAGTTGCAGCAATTACCTTAGTCACTGTGTTTCAGATTTCACCCACTCCTTCTTTCAACCCTGCCTGAGTTGCAACATGTGGAGAGGAGGAATCATCCTACCAGTTAGACCGTGAGAGATGTATTTGATCAAATTGTATTAGGCAAGGCAGGCACTTCAGTGTTCTGAGTGAGGTCATTAATTACCAAGGTGCTGAGTACAGACCCTTCCTTATTTCCCCTTTATGAGAGAGGACTGGCTCCAGGGAGTAATGGGAATAGATGATCCTCGAATGAGGTGGATGTCAAGATATGACTTAATTCCTGCCATTGCTTTCTGTCCCCCTTTCCCATTGGCTCTTATTATTGCTGTGTAAGCATAAAACAATGCAAATCCTCCAGAAGAAGCTGTTTCCTACTCCTTCCCAGCCTGATCCTTGGCCATTCACTCTTATCCTTCTGCTTCCCCAGTCACTTGTGCTGGTATAGCGTTGGGATGGAACCAATAAAGGAATAAATCTGGCTGAAAACCATCCCACATAAGCGGTTGGCAGATGGTACCTGAGACAGGCTCCTGTACCACCGCTTCCATGCTTATGCTGGTGCAGAGTAGAGGTGATCCAGCACAGTACTCCTCAGTTCAACACACCATGGAACTAAGGCACTACATGAGGGAACTTGGCCACTGCACACTCTGTCAGGGAAACTGGGTTTACAGGATTTGTTGTTGGTTGGTTTTGTTTTGGTTTTTGTTATTGTTTTTGGGTTTTGTTTTTGGTTTTGTTTTTTGTTTTCCAGGTACTGAGTCTTCTGCAAAGTGCCTGGATAGCTACGAGCCTGTGTAAATTTTTTTGTGAATATCTATTTAATGAGAATTTTCAGAGAAGGTCCCATCCCAGTTCTTTTTCCCTTGTTTACTACCGAACAGTTCAGCACAGACAAGAGTATCAAACCTGCAGAGTGAACCATTCTGTGCTCTTTCCTCCCAGAGAGGAAACCATGTACTCATTATCTTTTTGTTTTGATATCTAATCTTCCTTAATGAACAATGTATCTTAAGCTGTGTTTTCAGGAAGTTATTTACTTGGTTGGGTCAATTTGCCATGCCCTTCCCTTGACAAATGTAAAATAAAAAGATCATTGCATACATATAAAATTATGAGGTTATTAGTGAACAACCGCTGGCATTACTCTCCAACATAATCATATTTCAAATATGTCTGTCAGAGTTACCAGAAAGAATTCTTATTGGTCTCTGTCACTCTTGTTGCCTAGCTAATGTCTTTAGGGTGTGTTTTCATTTACAAATTTGTTTAAAATTGCCTGAAATTATATCCATATGGAGAAGACATAATAAGAGGATATAATAATAAGGATAAGATCATATATTGCTTTAAGAACTTTCTCAATAATGCTTCTCAAGGAAATTATTAGTCCTGAAAATTCAAGAAGGTAGGATTCATTTAGCACTGGCCTCATCAAAAAAGCTGCAGCTGCAGTTCAGTACCAGTTGAGCCTCAAACATTTAGTGGACTTCTGTGGCAAAGTTGTTAGTAGGGTTCTGTTTTAAAATGTATTTCTGTGAGAACAGAGTCACTCCTTTAACTATGCCACAGTAATGAGCAAAGAAATTACTGGCTATAAATGCGTACTTGTTATTTCTAGAGCTGAGCATGCATATTCATTTTTCATGTTTCTCTGAAGCTTAAAACAGAGTTCAGTCTTTTTCCCAGACTTGGCCTTGTATAGCTTGCTGAGATTTGTGATAGAAATACAAAGACCAGTAGAATGAATTACGGATGGAATTGTACATATATAAAAGCACCAAAAGAAACAATATCAAACAAAAGTGAAGAATGTCATATGCTGATAACCAAGGACACAGCTAACATCAGTCAGAGGGCTGAGCCACAAGGAATCCATTGTTTACAGCAAGGCCAGAAGGCCTGAGTTCTCATGGGGCCACAGCATGACAATACTTAAGCAGAAGACTCGAACTCTGCTAAGAGGAGGATGACAGCAAGGTCGCAGCCACAGACATGCCCAAATACAGTCTCATCAATCTTCCAGAAATTATATGGAGGAATCTTTAAACAAGATTCTGAAGCATAGGTTTATGCCACAGTAACTAACTCACAAAGTGAATTAAAACTACATGTCTAAACCCCGTTGTCAGCAAGAGCAATCCAAGAGGTTTAATTAGAAGTTGATAGCTAATGTCCCTTGTCCCTGTGTCATGTGTAAGTGAAATTGGCCAGACCACTGGGTTGCACACTTCTTGGTGCAAGTGAACACGACAATGCAGCAGAACAATCTATGAGATAATGAATATAAATGATCAAAATTGGTTTTGTTTAGCATAGATACCATCTTCTTCCTCCAGCTGGTTTCACATTGACTTTTGTTGTTGTAAGTTTTTGCAGTGTTGGGAGTACTGTACTAATAGAGTGATTGCCAAAGCAGTTGATATTTCAAGTGCTATTCTCTTACATGAAAGTCACTTTGGAGTTTTTAGGCTTTTAATTAGTTGGATTTTGTAAGACACCACAACTGTGTTTCTTTTCAATTTATGAAATACAAATATGCTTATGCAGACAAAATTATGTCATTGTTTAACCCCAGCTGACAGCTAAGCCATATGCAGACTCTTGCTCACTCCTTGCTGCTGGGATAGGGGAAAGAATCAGAAACATAAAACTGAGAAAACTTGTGTGCTGAGATACAGACAGTTTAATAGGTAAAGCAAGAGCCATGCACACAAGCAAAGCAGAACAAGGCATTCATTTACTACTTCCCATGGGCAGGCAGGTGAAAGCCAGGCATCACACACAACAAGGACTTGGGAAAACAAACACCATCACTCCAAAGGTCCGCCCCTTCCCCCTTTCTTCCCAGGCTTTGTATGCTGAGCAAGACAGCAGACAGTATGGGATATCCCTGTGGTCAGCTGGGATCAGCTGTCCTGGCTGTGTCCCCTCCCAGCTTCTTGTGCACCCCCAGCCTGCTCTGTGGTGGGGTAGGGTGAGAGGCAGAAAAGGCCTTATAGACTCACAGAATCTCCTGAGTTGGATGGAATCCACAGAAATCATCAAGTCCACCTTCTGATCCTGCACAGGACAACCCCCCCAAAAAAGGCTTGACTCTGTGTAACCACTGCTCAGCAGTACCTGGTATATCTTTGTGTTATCAACACTGTGTTCAGCACAAATCTAAAATACATACATAATCTAAATTAAGTCTATCCCAGCCAAAACCAACATACTTTTACAAATTTAAGTTCAACAATTAATGCTTATTGAAGATGGAATGTAAATCCTTATGAGCTCTTTCTGAAGATTTCCTATGTCTATTTTAACTCCAAAACCTCACCTTAGAAAGGCTCATCACGTATCTGCATATGTATATGGAATATGTACATATTCCCTATAGTGGAACTCAGGAGCTTTTTTCTGAGAAATGCTTTATGTATTTGGAAGTAAATATAGGAGGCATTTGAAGTTATGCTTTCTTAGTCAGAAACTGCACAATATGGCAACTAGGAATATTTCCAGATTTTCCTGTGAGCACTTTTACAATATTTTTTGGCAATTTTGATGGGTTTTTTTTTTTTGGAGGGGGGGATGTTGGGTAGGTTTTTTTTAGTTGGTGAGCCTACACTAAAATGGAAACATCATCTGAGCTCTCAAGTTCTAGTTCTTATCTCTAAGGGATAAATTTGAATATGAAATATATTTCTTTGGCTTACTTACCTAGGAAATGGGCAGCAGCTGTTGGATTTTGGTAGTCAGGATTAAGAAATGTACTTTAAGGACCAACATACCCTGAAATAAAAGAAAAAGAAATCTGCATCGTAGTTACAGAAGTTACTGTGAATTCTCTATAATATAAGAGGTGACTTTGGTGAGAAATCTCTCCAAATGGCAGCAGCTCTTTCCTTGACTATAGTGGTGTCCCTATGCTCCTCTTAAATCTTTCTTTATTGTTGTACACCATGCAGTAGTAGAAATACTCAGTGACAGTTCACCTCTCTTTTAAAGCAGAGGCAGCTACTAACCTTGTACAAACTAGTTACAACAAGTAGCAACACTTTACATTGGCAAGTAATTTCCTTAATTTATTTTAGTGACTGCTTGAACACATTACTAGTCCTCAGTGGGGATATTGCTGTCGCTATTCAGGGTCATGGGGAGTCAGGTCTGTGACTTGAAATGATACGGTGACAGTGGTGAGGTGACAGCTATCTAGTGTGTGTTTTTAATTTCTTTCTGATTTAAAAATATGAATAACTCTAAAGCTAAGTTTTTCAGACTGCAATCTCTTCAACAACATAGTCATCTGGAGGTTTAATGGCTGGGATGTGTTTCTGTTTTAAAAAACATGAAAACAAAACCTCCTCAGTCACTGTTTTTGAGTAATGTCATGAATTAGATATTTGTTAAAGTTCTCCTCTTGAGAGCAGCAAACATTCAGAACTATAAGTCATTCATGTTTCTTAATGGTATGATAAAGAATATCCTGGATTTGCAGTAGAGTTAGCTTGTCCCTTGGCTCTCACTGTTTAGAGAAAGATTCACTTACAGCTCTACAATTCTTCTACAAAGCCTGAAAGTTTAAGTGAAAAAGGCAGCATATGACATGAAGGCTTCACCTTATAAGCCAGCTGAGAAAAGAGTAACCAAGTAGAAACATACAGAATCACAGATTCATAGAATCATCAAGGCTGGAAGAGACCCTTAAGATCATCAAGTCCAGGTGTCAACCCATCCCTACCATTGATAAGTTCCAGCCTAAGCTCTCTGTTGAACTAGATCAGCCTTTTCTTCCAATGACTTATCTTTCCACACACGTGGATGGCCTGCTCCTGAATATTAAACAATTCTTTTTTAAAGTATAGCCAGCCTTCCTGAAGCCCTTTGCCCTTCAGGACTGACTCCCAAGAGGCTCTGTCAATCAATGTCCTAACCAGGCCACAGTCTGCCTGCTGAAGGTCCAAAGTGCAAGTTCTGCTGGTGCTTCTCCTTATTTTACCCCTTACAGAAAACACTAACATTTCATGGTCATTATGCCCAAGATGCCCACTGACAACCACATCACCTACTAGTCCTTCTTTGTTCACAAAGATTTAGGAGGGTACCTCTGCTGGTAGGCTTGTTCACCTGTTGTGTTAGGAAATTGTCTCCCACATACCCCAGAAACCTTTTAGACTACTTCCTCTCTGCTGTGTTGTATTCTCAGTAGATATCTGGCAAATGTAGTACCATGAGTACCAGAGCCAGCAATCATGAGACTTCTGCCATCCCCTTATAGAATGCCTCATCAGCCTATTCATCCTGGTTGGGTGGTCTATAACAGACTCCCACCCTGCTGAACTTCTCCCATGATCTTTACCCATAGGCACTCAACCTTGTCATCTTCATCAACAACCATGCCAATACAATCAGAACACTCTATAATTTACAGTAATGCACAATAAAACACTCTGTAATCTGCTCCTCTCTTGCTTCACCTGTCTCTTCTCTAAAGCTTATAGCCATCCAACAACAGTCATTGTCATAAAGTTTAAAATGAGCTTTTAAACATGACTTCATAATAATGGAGCTCTACTGAAGTTGATGTGAAAAGCTCAGGTGCCTTGGACATCTCTAATGATTCATGAGCATATTCGCACATGCCCAGCCAAGAAGAATGACACCTCTGGCTATGTTCTGTCTACTGTGTCTTTATCATGGTCACAGTCCAATATCTCCAAACTGAGAAAAGGAAACAACAACCGACTGAACAGTAAAAAAACTAGTAACACATGTTGTGGATTTGCCTATTTATTGCTTGTGTGTCTCCCATGTGGCTTCAGTCTTCAGTGAGATCTCATGCTGCAAAACAAGTAAATAAAATTTATTGCGGTGGTCAGTAAGCCTGTGACAGGTTTCAGGAAGTATTTCTGCACTTCAACACAACACCTGGTCAATGTGCTGCACCAATGTCATTGTGCAAACTCAACTCTCATTAGCAAATTCAGTGCAAATGTAAAGAAATAGTCTTTCTTTCCTCATTCATTGTTTAATAAAAGAATACTTTGAACTAGTGCACTGAAAATAACTGTGACTTCTATGTAGTCTTTGAATGAAGCTAGATAAAGATTAAATTAGACAAGTTTAAGTGTAGCCTTTACTACTGGCAACGCTACAAATACACATTGGTATGTCTCATTTTATCATTGCTGAGATTTTATTAACAGAAACTCTATGTTTCGGAACTTCTCTTTGCTTTTTGACCCAGAATGTATGCCTGACCTAGGAATGGCCTGATTCCCTTGAATTTACTTCAGGTACTAGAAAACATAATGCCTTCAAACTTGGAGAGTGATGAAGAGATCCTGGGAATTATGGAAGGAGTTTGATTCTCTCCTGCTTGTTCTTTGGCTTACTTCCAGCTCCCAGGAAAGCTGGATATCTTTCTCAGTGTGGTATTTCTGGTTTGTACCAAATCACATTCTCAAGGAGTACTTAAGTACTTACGTGCAGTCTTGTAGCAAGAACATATATTCTGGATGTGTTATTCAAATCCCGTACCTCAAATCCCCAAGTAGGTTACATATGTTTGGATTCTTCATTGGTGATATTGAAGAGTTCATGATAACACAAAGAAAATCAGGGGAAAGGATCTGAAAGGAATATTGTGTAGGCCAAAGAAATAAAACTCCTTGTGAATGAAGTGAAAGGCAGTGGGTGTTGCATGTCCATGCAGGCTTGTGAAGGAGGTTTTTCTGTATGGTGTGCAGGGTGAAATCCATCTAGCTGCTGAGAGAGCCTAACCTCCAGCAGAATTATAAAGTATTGATTTTTGCACAAATACGTGTGCCTTTCTTAAATGGATATTGCAAATTTTATAAAAGTGCATACAATGTAAATAGAAAATAATAGCATTTGAAACTCGATATAAAAACTGTCTCTCTGATTAGCCATGCAATAGATAAAGAAATATTTAATTTTATGGCCACTAGATGTCACCGTTGCTCTGTGTATTCACGACTGAAGCCTCACTCACTGCCCTAAATCACAGCCCCTTAAAAAATCTGTGGTATAACTCTACGGATTTCTAGTGCTCTGTCCTTAATGCTATACATTAAGTATTCACCATTTCTCTTAAAAATTACACCTTAGAATTTTTTAAGCAATGAAAACACATTATTTCATTATTTTGAAGTCTTAATCATTAGATCTTTACATTAGAAGAAAAATATTATTTCTAGAAAAATAAATTGGTTAATCAATTAGTAGATATTTGCATGGAAGATCTGCTAGATGGTTTTTATTCTTTGCTTTGATTAGATGCTCAAAATATTTGACACTTTAGATATAACTGAAAACTAAAAAAACCCATGAGTCTTCATATGCTAATTTATTTCCTCTGCCTTCAAAATAACACTTAGAGCTAATTAAAAATACATTCAATAACTTTTTTTTTTTTTTGCCATCACACCAATGAGATGCCTTTTCATCCTTTCCAGATAACTAGTCCAAAATGTCTCCTGGAATCAGTCTTCTATTTATTCCCGTCCATGCATTAGTGAGGAATACATATATTCAAATATATATCAGTGAAGTGGAATCACAAAGGGAAATTGCAAATCATTGTGAGGTAAAAACCAGTTCAGAATGGGACTCAAAAACTTTAGAATCCTGAAAAAGAAAGGGTACATGAGCTTTAAGAGATTGTGAGGCATAGGCATTACATGTTGTTTTTTAAGTCAGTGCAGACAGTCCACAGATCTTAAAACATTTTTTATTAACAGCAAAGGTGAAACTTCAGAGAAGATTAAATTCATGCCTATTGTCTCTTATCCTCCCACTGCACATCCCATTGGATAGTCTGACTCCCATCTCCTCAAGCTTCCTATAGATACTGGGGTAGCTGTGCAGTGTTCCCAAAGCCATCTCTGCCCATCACTGAACTTGCTGCAGTTTTTTGATGCCTTTCCTGTGTTGGAGAACAGGATCTAAATGTGCTAGTGAGTGCTGAGCAGAAGGGGACAACCAATGCTTTCCTGATCTCCTGGCTGTTCTCCAGGGATGCAGCCCCATATGCCTTTGGCAGTCTCTCCTTCCAGGGGATGCTGGTGGTCCCTGTTCAAGTAATTGGTTGGAATAAGAAACACAGCATAGGAATAAGTTTTCAGCTCTTTAGATTTTAGGAATTCTTAAGTGAATTTTGTGTGGATCTGTGTGAAACATATTCCTGCACCTGGAGAAGGGAATGGCAAACTAAGAGTTTTCAGATGATCCTTGAGGGAAATGAAGGAAGAGTGTATCATATATAAAATCCAGCATTATACATATATGTATGCGTATCTACTCAGAAATGCCATTTTGAAAAGTTTTGGATGCATTGATGAAAACACTAAATCAATGCCTGACAGAGGTCAAAAATCTAAATACTAAATTGTTAGCAGAAGGTACAGAGAGTGAGGCAGAATGACATATGCCATAGCTCTATGGTTCATTATGTACAGTTCTGCTTGCTTCATCTCAAAAACTGAAGAATAAAATAAAATGTCCAGAGAGGAGAAATAAGAAGAGAGAAATGGAAGAAGCTTCAGAGAAGAGCTGCAGAGATGATCAAGTTCATGGATTTCTCAGTGAACTGAGATGCTGGAAGTACATTTTCTCTGGAAAAGAGAGAAATATGGGCCATAAAGCAGAAGTCTAAACAGATGAGTAGTGTGCTGAAAGTGAATAGGAATAAGTTCTGCTCTGTATCCCCCAGTATAAAACCTGGCATGCAGCAAATAAAACTGGATGTATATCTTTGCACACTGAATCCATTTTCATGGCATGTTGTGGCTATCAAAATTTTAAGGAATCAGAGACCACATGGTTCTTAGTCAAGTAACAGTTATTAATGCTTATAAACCACTGAGTGCACACAGGCCACAAAAATTTGGAGGAGTTTATTGCAGAGATGAAACATCCTATATGTTCATCCTGTTCTTTCATATTTCCTTTCCTTCCCTTCCATATTTCAAGCATCCCCCCCTTGTTTACTGCCAAGGACGAGGAACTGGGCTAAAGGGACCTCCAGAGTGAGCCAGTGTGGCTACTGTTATTTCATCATTTTTACAAAAATGTATAATATGAAGGAATGAAGAGGGACTTCTGTAAAGACTGCTTCATGCAACTTCAAAAGTTTATTTCTTACCTGGCTATTGAAGTCCCTATAAAATGGCATTATAAGGAAAAAATAACTGTAACAAAATTGTACAGTAAAAATCCATATTAAAAATAGTATCTAATATAGTGTCATAAAGACAAGTAATTTCTAAATTAAAGAAAATTATATTTCTTAATATCTTTCAAAATCCTAAATGTGGATTAACTACTGGCTGTCTTAAAATTAAGATTATGAGTACAGACTATGTACTAGAACATGGCTTCCAAGATGGTTTGCAAAACCTATTATGTAATTCCACTGGTTATCCACCAAAAAGAGGGGTTTGGTCTATCAGTTGGAAATGATTCTTTGATCCAGTTTTTCCCTTTAAGTGTTTCGGCTACAGTCAAAGAATTCATATATCTTTCTTAGAAGGCTCAGTCTGTCCATTAAAAAGAAATATTCCAGATGTTCACACTATTTTTGTTTCTCTGTCTTAAATTTTTTGCAGTATTATCTGATCTTTACCTCTGCATACCCTCACGTTTTAGAACTCTTATTGTCTGCTGTCCTAAGGGAATCACTCCTTTTCAGATTTTTGGGATGCTATTGTTATTTTTGTCCAATAACCATCTTGTATTTCAGTTTTTCCAGTTTAAATACAAACCAAATATCAAATCGTATGTCATTTTACCAACAAAGAACCATTTTTCCTCATGAGAAATACTCATGTTTACATCACTTTTTGATTTAAGATGTATTCTTGTTGTTCACGCCTGTTATAAAATTATGCTAGCATAGAATAGAATAGAATAGAATAGAATAGAATAGAATAGAATAGAATAGAATAGAATAGAATAGAATAGAATAGAATAGAATAGAATAGAATAGAATAGAATCAATAAAGTTGGAAAAGACCTCCAAGATCCCAGGGTTCAACCTTGGACCAAACATCACTTTGCCGCCTACACCATAGCTCGAAGTGCCACATCCAGTTGTTTCTTGAAGTCTTCCAAGAATGGTGACTCCACCACTTTCCTGGACAGTCCATTTTAATGCCTGACAAGGGCTTTCATTGAAGAAATTCTTCCTGATGTCCAAACGGAAAGATTTTTTTTGTCACTTATGTAATTTGGTATGAAATGAAGTACAACTGGAGTTTTGTCACATTAGTACTGCAAGCATAAATTACTGCAACAGATTGTGACAGTCTAGTGTTAATGGCAGGTTAGTAATTGTTAGTGTAACAGGTTAGTTGATAAAAACAGGGGGAAAATATAAAACAAATGTAGATCTCATTTTTCTCACTGCTATGGGAGGTGAACATTCTCAGTGCCAGTTTCACTACAGCTTTAATAAAGTTTCAAACTTTATTGGCAGTCCCTGGACTTCAAACAGCAAAATATTGGGTTCTGTTTCTGACATGTTTGTAAGCCTGTAGTCTGACATCTTGCAGGGAAGGTTACCTTTCATCTCCTTTTGGGTAGCTTAATTGTCCCACTGAGGATCTTCCAACCTTGTGTGCTGTGAAATCTGCTCAGTCATCCGTTTGGGATTTTTTCTTTTCCAGCCAGCAAGAGCAATGGCTAAAATCCCAGCACTCCCCATAGTTTTTCCAAGTCCTGTGAAAAAACTCTTTGAAGTTCTACTGTAAATGACCCATCTTCCCAACTGTGAACAGTATTAAAGGCCCAAATGAATTGTTTAGATATAGAAAAATGCTCTACCTGTGACAACTTTCAAAATATTCAGAGCAATCAATCACTTCCTTTGGAGACTATGGGAAAAATTATCACCATCACCTATTAGCAACTCTTCTACTTCCTACCACCACCCTCCAAAAAGTCTCACAGGATTTCACAAGATGTCAACTAATTAGATATTGCCATGTGTCTGAACCAGCCTCTAATCCCTCTCCTTCCTTCTGGCTGATGGCATGTCATCTGCACTCTAATTTGACTAACTGATAGTGTTCTGCCTGATTATATGGCATTAAGGAAAAGGATTAGGGGAAAGAAGACAGTGAGAGAATTAAAGCTGAGACATCTTTTGAAATATGCCTGGAGCAGTTGTGTGAAACAGTGAAAATCCATTGAGTGAAATTTTATCTTCCAGGTGATAACCAGGAGTGATAGAGACATTTTTCAAAAACAAATATGAGAGTTAAAGTCACCCATTTTGGAGAAATGGGATTTGGGATGTTCCTTATGTGGACTGGGTGAGCCTCTGTCAAAACAAACCTAAAACATGGATGCACTTCGCCTTGAGCAATCTCAAGAAGCATCTCTCTGCAATTAGTTTTTTAAATGAATGCACTGAATTGCTGTGGTTAAATTGCCTTGGATTTCATTTAGATATTAAAGCCATTGGGCTAGAAGCCAGTCACTATCCACACTCTCAACTTAGTTTTCACAGGATGGGGTGAAGAGATTTAAAGCCACCACTGCTGACTGAGAGGTCCTGCTTCCTTTTCAGTCTGCCTTGTTGCCTTCTCCAGAATGTGTGCTACTCCTGCTGAGCTTTTGGAAACAAATTTGTTTTGCTACAGCAGAACAAAGCAAACAGGATTTTTCTTTTGTTTGTTTGTTCAGACTTTGTTTTATTTAGGGAAGAGAGGAGGACAGAGCAGCAAATCCACCAACCTTTTTGGTGGTGAGAAGCCATTAATGAGGGCAGCTGTCTTTGAGGGGGAATGAACCCTTGAAGTCCAGCGAGACACAGTTGTTGCTGAGTGTATTTAAATGGCAGGTGCTGACTGGGAGCACTGAGAGCTACAACTCCCAACCCCTCATGAAGACAGAAAAGAGAGTTTCTGTCCTGTGGGTACACTGATGGCATTTCCCAGGCTTACGTCAGAAAAGCTTGCCTCTGTGATTGAATCCTGTGCCAAAGTTCATTAAAAACCTTGTTTAAACTTGTCAAGTGGAATAAAATCCTGAGGTTATACCGATCAAAAAAATTCACACTTAAAGCCCTCATCCTTTTGGACCCAAGCCTGTCTGGCACCTGCAACAACCCAACATGACTTGAAGGCTTAGGGTTTTAAGTAGCTTTGGGGCTTGTTAAAGGGGAAAGCCCAGGCCCCTGCAGCCTCTCAGCATGGGCTTTGCTTTTCCTGTAGCATTAAAGGTATGGGTTTGGTGGGCTCAGTTGGGCTTGGTGGTCATGTCACCCTCACTTGAGGAAGGGTCACATGGACACAGAGCAGACCCCAGGCCTTCCTGGGGAATAGCCCAGTGCAACATCCATCTTGTGGCACTGTGCTGGTTTGGGCTGGGATAGAGATAGTGCTCTGCACAGTGTCTGGTATGGGCTGGTTTTGATTTGTCCTGCAAACAGTGTTGACAACTCAGGGATGTTTTTGCTGTTGCTGAGCAGTGCTTGAACAGAGTCAAGGCCTTTTCTGCCTCTCACCCCACCAGGGAGTAGGTTAGGGGTGCACAAGAAGTTGGGATAGGACACAGCCAGGACAGCTGACCCCAGGTGACCACAGGAAGAGCCCATACCATATGGCATTGTGCCTAGGATATAAAACTGGGCCAAGAAGGAAAGGGGGAAGTTTGGAGTGATAGTGTTTGTCTTTCCAAGTCACGTTGCACATGATGGAGCCTTATCTTTCCTGGGTATGGCTGAACCCCTGCCTGCCCATGCAATGGACAATGAATGGATTTCTTGTTTGGTTTTGCTTGTGCAGGTGGCTTTTCTTTTACTCATTGAACAATTTCTCACTTCTGCTCTTCTGATTGTCTCCCCCCTCCCTCTGTGGCACAGTGAGCAGCAGTTGCATGGGGCTGAGCTGCTGGCTGAGGTTAAAGCATGACAATAGACTGGAATGAAATGTGGGCCAAGGTTCACTGTAGACAGCTTGGACTAAATCAAAGAGGAGATAGCAAAGCAGCAATCTGGTTTGCCCAGCAATCTGCTTTGCCAGCAGTGGAAGGGAGCGACTGCTTTTCATAGCTCTTTATGTTCACAAGGAAATGGTGAAGACAAGATGTTTATTACCCTAAGCCTTTCTCTGGACATTTACAGACCTTTAGCTAAACATGCCTTGTAAGCACCCACAGCACTTGCTCAACTTCTTCCTCTCCTGCTCTCATCAGCCACATCACAGCAGTGATTCTTGTGTCCTGGAAAGGTCTGCCTCATCTTCTGGTTCAAGCACCTACAGATCAATATTGTCCCTGTGTTTCTGGACCTCTCTAAATTATCTGCTACTGTCTAACTCAGAGCTGACCTGGGCTCCAGGTCTGTGATAGATGAGAAAAGCGAAGTTTTATGTTTTGTAAGAGCTAAGTATGGAATAGCTTTAAATTATTAAACTGTTACATGCTATTAATGGGTTAATCTAGGAGACATGGCAAGGAAAATGAATAAAACTAAAGTTTTAACTGCCGTTTTCAGTGCCTATTTAGAGAGGGGTGTCCTTGCTTAACCAGGCACGGCTGCGTAGCAAAACTTACATCTATCCACTACGGAGGCTGAATTCATTGCAGATCCTTGCTCTTCAGAAGGTGTGAACCTGAGCTGCAGGGAATGTAGTATATGCCATCTCTGAACTGCAATTAGGGGAATTCATATGTTTCATAGTGTGCTTCTGCTGAAGCCACAAGCAAAATAATGACTGAATGAATAAAGTCTCTTTATGTCAGCAGATACCAAATTATCTAACAAATTAACAATAAATACCTTGCTAAATTAAGTCTTATTTTCTTCAAATAGCCACAAGGAGTGTGAACATTCAGCAGCCATCTGATTGCATAAAAACAAATACATCTTAGACAGACGCCAAATAATACAAACAAGGTATCACTTAACATCCTGATACTCAGATAAGAGTGTATGAATGTGATTCAGACTTTACATAAGCATTCTCTTTTCTCTTTAAAGGAAATCAAAGGCACATCTCAAAGCAAAATAAAGCTTCAAGTTAAAATTATTATACTAATAAAATTGGATTTTATAATGAAAGATGCTTCTGTCTTTCTATATAATACCCACTTTCTCTCAATGAGATACAACCCACTGCTCACATTATTACACTGCCCATAGCTATTTTCTCTTCTCCCCTATGGATATACACATACCTGTATGCATGCTTTCCTATCTAACATGGAGACGCTCTCATCCAATGCTTTCACACATCCTCAAGGGCTTTTTCAGCTAATGGAACATGCTGCATCCTTAGGCTGACATGAAATATTCAACACTTTACAGAGGTTATGCAATCCTTTTTTATGTATGTAATTAAACTACTCTGATTTACATGGATTAAAAAATTCATAAACACCTCACTCAGTTAAATTTACTAGTACAATGGAGTCACTCCCTGCAAACACTGTATAACTTTCTCATGGTGGCAGGGAGCCTTTCTTTTTACCTTTCCTCCAGAATAACATGAAGAGACAGATGTGAAAATTGCCATTCCTTTTGTACATTTTTTTCTTATTACAGAAGCAACAGTGTCTGAAGCAAGTTGTCTGTGAACAGAAATCCAACTGATTTACTGGATGCCTTGTCCACTCATCTGCTTTCCCCCCATATGTCCTAGCTCTCATTCCCCAGGCATCAATGTTCATTTGCCAGAAGCAACACCACTGTAGCTCTCTGTCTGAAGGCTGGCTCTCAAGCTATCTCCAAACCAGGTGTATTGCAGCTGAATTTTGCCAGGCATTTTTTGAGGGGGAATATTAATATAAGCTCTCTTCCAGAACTACCAATTCTCACATGGTTTACCAGACTTATTTTTTCAGGTTTTGCTAAAAATGCCCAGTGGGTTCAATGGTTTTTGATGGGTGTGTGACACACCTGGATGCACAAGTACATAGGCAGAAAAACTGTAATTTTTTTTTTGCCTTCAGAAAGCCAACCTAGGAAAGAGAAGAGGTATAAAATCCTGTTCAGGCCAAACTACAGCTATTAACTAAGAGGGCATGGGAATAGAAATGCCCCTGTGGAGGACAACTCTATTGTGGACAGATAATTCTGTACTTGTACAAATGCCTTTCTTGTTCCAATTACTGCTAGAAATAGGATACAGGCTAACTGATTCTATGGACTGATTAAAAAGAACAGAAATATGTCCATCTCTTACACAACATAAAGATAAAAAAAAAAAAAAAGAAAGAGGAAATAGCAAATAGTTCTCCAAGCAGCAGTACTGTTGGGTTCTGGTTTGCCTGGTGTCTGATACACTTAAGACTTTACCTTGTCTGTCATAATGAATTAAGATTGACTGGTAGCTTCAAAAATTATTAGAAGTGAACAAATGGAGAGGTGAACACAGAGGTGGATAGGCAAGACAAAAATACCTCTCCTCTCAAATCTATACCTAATCAAAATTTAATTAAAGTTTCTCATGAAAGTCACCTGGATGAGAATCATGATTTATGCTCCTATGATTTAATCATATCATCATCTGACTTTCTGGCTGAGAAATTTAACTATTATTCTAAGTGTAGAGTGATCCCACTGAGTTTCTTGCCTAAGCATCAAAAGTCCGCAGGTGCTGGTTTTTCAAGCTGAGAGTAATATTTTAGCTATAATATGTCATGGATTCTATTTCCTCCCCTATGATGATTTTTCCCCCATTACTATGTTACATAAATGAATACATTCTGATCATAAAGAGTGACTACACAAAACAATTCATAAGTCAGAGACAAATCCTGATTTCTGTTACCAGAAGCTGCCTCACTTTTCCTTTTCTTTCAGCTTTCCCTCTTTAGCTGTATTTTAAAATCAGAATAATGTTTTTTTGAGGTCCTTAGTGACTTTGTACTGAGTAGGAGTGATGGAGAGGTTGTTCTGGGGGAGGGCAAGAGAAGGAACAGGCCCGTGCAGGGCTTTTCCTGGACCTCAATAAAAAAGGCCTGACAACAAAAGTATCAATAATATAATTGCTTTAGTAAGACAGACTAGAAAGAAATATATGTAGTGAGTAGATGTTATGTTCTTTCCAAAGGAGGGCACAGGTGTTCACACAGCATCAGAGCTAAGACTGAATGGAATTTCCCTGTTACCCTATGCAGAGCTGATCATGTCTGTGGAGGGAAGGTCTCCCTTTTTGGCCATTTGAGCAATTGTATAACACAATAATTGTACTGTATACAAGAAAACGACTGCATTCCTATAGGATGCTCACACATTAACTTCTTGCTATCCTCTTTTTTAGATGAAGTCAAGACCAGGCAGGTGCTGTGATCAGCAGAGTCAGATGGGAGCTGCCTGCAGGCTGCCCCAGTACCATGAGCTGGTGGGGCTTATCCTGCAATCAATGGATATAGATGGCACAACAGGGCCTGGAGGCCATGCTGGACATTCAGCCCAGTGTATACAGTGCCTGCTCAGGGGTGCTGTGGCTCACTCCCTACTCAGTGAGCAGTGGATCAGGATCAATGCACACCACCCCATGATCCATGTAGAGTTTACCTTTCCCAAAGCTATATCATAAATTGAATATTATATTAATAAAACAGAGGCTTCTCAAGCCCTAAGTGTGAGCCCTAACAGAGCAGATGAGACCTATCCAAGATCACCGACTCCTTCGGCAAAGCTCCCTGTACAGATGTGTGTCTTTTAAGATTTTCCTCTGCATCTTCCATTTAAAAATAAATTGGTACATATGAAGTGTGCATGAATCATTTAAAAATGTCACCAGGGAGTTACATTAAAGGGTAATGTAATACTCTGTAGAAATTAGAAATAAATCCCCTAGCACAGAAAACTGCTGTACTGCAGAACAGCAATTACAAGCAAACAAAGGGAAACAATGAGATTCTTGAATATTCTGGCTGTATCTCCAAACCTAATTAGTTCAGCCTCGAACAACATCAAAGAATGCTTCATTAATGAACCTCTGAATCATCTGTACTCATCTGTGACTGATAACCATGACTCAGTTTTACCAGTGACGAGGATGAGGTGGTTTGGTAATAAAGACATTAAATTGCCCCCTATCTCCAAGTTCTGCTATGAACTTGCACGGGCAGGCTGTCATCTCTGCATCTCAGTCCTTCAGTGAAAGGCAGTACTCCTCAATACTGTGACATTTATATTTCTCCTAGAACGGATCATGCATTGCAATGAACCTTGAGCCCAGCAGAGTCTCCTAGGTAGTCCTGGAGCACTTGAGAATGTAGAGAAAGCATTCACAGATGGGGGTCCTCAAATACAGAATGGCCTAGTGTTCCAGATATTTCACAAAGAAGAGATTTTGGAAATGTCAAAGTTGTAGCAGTTGGAAAAATAGGAGCATGGTTTTAAGGAAATTATATTTAGGAGTTCATAGGAGAAGAATGAATAAAGGGCAAGAAATAGTGAGCAGAGCTAAGTTTAAATGAAGAAAGACTGGGGTAACTTGGGGAAAGAAAATAAAGTTGCTATCAGATTATGTGGAGGGACATAAATGAGAACAGTGAACAAAGTTACTCTGAGATGGAAACCAGAGAAAGCTGTTTAATGAACAGAGGAAAAATCTACCTTGTATAGTTAATTAAAACAGTACTGCTCCCATAAGATGCCAGGTAAAACTAATAACCACAGATGCCATTGTATTCAGAATTATACTGATGACAAAAGTGTCTTTTAGCTGCTTCTTTTCTTGCAGAGACACATCAATAATGCAAACTTTAATTACATTCAACTACAGAACCAATGTGTTAGAGCGGTGACACTAAGGTGATGGATAGAGACATCCAACGATCTGTCATTTTGCAGAGTACAGAACAGGGACAAGCCTAACTTACCTGTGTAGAGTTATAAGTGCCATTCTCTGAAGGAAAACTGGAATGTATGTATTAAAAAGTGCATTCTATTGAGTATTAGGAAGTCCCTAACATAAATACTGGGATGAATTCTGGCCTCCTCATTGTAACTAAGACATACTGTTAGATGTATCTGAAGTACAAACAGTCCAAAGACTGACAACAAAACAGAAAAAAGAGATGATGCTTCTATGACAAAAAAATGTTGGAAAATCAAAGATCTGCTAACCTGAATATTCATGAAAATAATGAAAATATAACACTTCAGGAAAAAGTTATTATAGTTTCAGGAGTTTAGATACTGTAAGAAGGTTTATTTGATTTTTTTAATGCTCGTAAGTCCATCACGAAAAACAAAGCTGAAGCTGTCTTTATATCATGTATTTTCAAGTGGCATCAAAAATTCTGAATAGGTTTTTTTGCATGTTGGCATGTATCCCTTACAGTGCTCTACTGCTAACATACTTTTCACAATACAAGAATGGTAAGATTGCCTGCCTGAGAAGCTGTCAGGCAGTCCTGTTTACTCTAGCATGTCATAAAATTCAAGTATAACAAACTTTTCTGTCGGTTTTAGATTTTCAGTATAGCTGGATTTGACATCAGTTTTCTATATAACAAATTTTGACTGTCAGTTTAGATCTTTTAAAATTTATTTGTTGTAAAATTAAATTGAGATAGTAATGTTGGCTCTTCATTTCTTTTAAGTAGGAAGTCTAAAGTTAAAATTTCTTCAACCACAAGTACTCTAACTGGAGAGCAGTAACTGATTGCTGTTTGACACCTGACACAATCCCGTGTGGCAGGAATTGAAGCCATTTATTGCTTTCCTCTTTTTTTTTTTTTTTTTTTTTTAATGTTGGAAAAACT